>JAMPIV010021456.1:0-175460 GCA_024509875.1 Oreohelix idahoensis
TGATCATGGCGCACTCTTTCCCTGTGAGAGGGCAATGACGCCTCAAAACCTAAATGCTTCAGAAGTCCAAAATACAATTCTTTGATATTTCCTGATAGTTTAATGTCCTTATCATTCAATATTAATGTCCTTATCATTCAATATTAATTATCTGTATCTTACCTCTACACCTCACAGTAGAAGGAGAACGACTAAGTAAGTATCTTAACTGAGCCTTAAGATTTCTAAGGGCATTTCATCCTTTACAAATTTTATCCACATCCTCCTTTGTGGTGCACAGACCCCCTTGGCTTATGATTGTGTTATATAACTCTATCTTCTTCTCTGCATTTTAAATATCTTTCTCTTTTTTCCTCCTATTCTTGTCAGTTATTCGCTGTTTAATTTTTTCTTTGACTGCCCTCTCTGACTCTTTACTCCGTATTTTCCATTCCAGTCTATGTTTTGGGTTCTTCGTCGTCACTCTTGCATTCTCTACTTTTATTTTATCTGCTCCTTCCTCTTCTCCATTTCACTTTTTATCTGTTTGTAGTGTGTTACTTTGTGGTCTGTAGCTTTATGAAAAAAAAAAAAAACTACAAGCAGTCTACCTCAAGCCATGTTGCATTCCCATCCATATAACTTCTGGAATTTTATTTTTCCAGATGACTCCTACTAGGAGTCTTCTGGAAAATTAAAATTCCAGAAGTTATTTTTGTTTTTACATGTATAGAGAATTACATGTACTATTGCTGGCTTGTTCTTGTTCAGAGTTTCTTCTTGATTTTTTTTTAACATATAAGCACAATTGTGATTGTCCTAATTTACAATGGTGTGATGCCACTTTCTCATATCGGCAGTTTTTCATATTATTTGGAATTGAAAACAATATGTATCCTAATTATAACCCATCAGAGGTTGAACTGGATATTTTTCTTCCTTAAATAAAAATAAATATATATATCTTCTTTTCGGGGAATTTTAAGACTACCAACTATTGGCTGCGAGTCTGGACATTTCAGTTCAGCATCAGCTTTTTTAATTATGGCATTTTCCAGTCCCCTAGCCTTGACTCAATTGGCTTTGGCCTTGCGATATCCTTCGCGTTTGAGATCATAATTCACCCTATTATGTTGCAAAATAAACCTTCATTCAATTACACATTAATCAAAACATGCATTTTTTATTCAGATTGGTAACTTTCTTAGCTTTCAAGCTCGTGAAATAATTAGATTGATGCGTGAATGTCTGAAGTGGTGATAACACATTCATTCCACGCTGTTACAACAACTATGTGATCGTGTTAAATTGCTAAATAATATTAAAACTATTGTAAAGTTTACATTTAAAGTTCAAAACATTGTTAATAAGTGATATACTTACGATTAGTCATCTTCAAATCAGAAGATGTGATGAAGTTTGAACACGAACCAACATAAGTGGCATGCCGATTTTGATCGACATTGGGAGTTATCCCGGTTGATGTAACAGCCTCGCTCTGCATTTTTCGCTAAAATTCTTGAGTGAGAGAGCGTTACTTAAAGTCAAATCGCTTCACCAGCAAACATCAGAAGCCTGTGATATTTTACAGGAATAAATAAAAATGGCTCCCAAATCTTCTCATACCACGCAAGGAATTATAATACAACTTAAAATGTCAAATCTTGTAAAATTTCAACTTCACTTTGAGAAATCTACGTCTTCCACTCTGTTTTCTACAGTTTGCTTTATACGAAATTAAAACTATTCCTCTGCCCATCCTAATGATGAAAACCGTATGCAAATCAGACGTTTGCTGGTCAAGCGAAACCCGTTTGAATGAAGCGGGGTGAGGCAAAAAAGCAGAGAGTTGGCCGCGCGCTGGGGCCAACTACGCGTAACGTTGCAGTTTGTTTTTATTAGTAAAAAAATACTTCAATAACTTTTATTATTTGGGAATTAATACATTTCAAAAGAGAAGAAGATAAAGAGTATCGTGATATAAATTTTATTACAATCCGCTTAATAGCAAAGGGACAGTGATGACTTAAACTTGGCAAATTTTCCTCAGTTTTCTCAACTTTCATGCGTTTTCAACAGCTGGAAGCGGGCACTTTGTGGTACCTAATACTACTGGACAAAAGTTAAGGGCCACCAAGAAAAACTCCACTATGGACCAATTAAATGCAACCAGGTGTAAACAATTTATTACAAAATAAAGATTCATCCGTGGAAAAGATCAGTCAAGTTTTTTTAATAATGTGTGACTTACTAACAAAAAGAAATTCAACTCACTTTTTCACCTTGTGAACTAGTGGGGCGTGTTGCAAAAACTATAAGTTTTTGCAGCAACAATGGCAATTTTCACGTGTGGGATAAAGTGACCCAGTTTTTGGACATTTAAAAAAAATTAACCTAGTGCACACAGAAATGTACATTGCTGGTTACAGATTATTTTAACGATTATGTCGCACTGAGCATAATTTATTATTTACAGCTGCTTATAAGCAACAACAAAATAAATAATACTACATATTACTTAATTTCACTAAAACTTCTGTGTAAGAAATGTACATTTTAATAATAATATAAAATGAAATTTGAAACTGTGAAAAAAAATCATGAAAGCAAGGTAAATTTATATGTTAACTCGATCCGATCAGAGCCCCTTGAAAAGTCTTTTTGGAGTTACTTCTCTTCATTTTAAATTCCTTTCTTTAAAATCATTCTGATTTTTCTTTGGTGGATACATCATTATTACGATCATCCAGTGAGTTATTTTATTAAATTATTAATTAATAAATTACTATCAATGGTTGTCTTATTGATGGTTGAAACTAGTCATGTGGGTATTTAAAACTGCACATTAGGCTAAAATGGCTATTTTCATTTCTGAAGTTCGGTAGAGAATCAATTACGCTAGCGCCAGTTTACATTTTTGTATCAAATTATGAGCTTTTAATTTTTTTTTTTAAATTTATATCATAATGTGATTTTATTATTTTTAAAATTACATCAAATATTTATTGAACCAATTCTAAACCACTCTAGAAACCTCACCATTCCATTTTCAGCCAGACTGCACTGCTGCAGACTGTTTCCAGGACCACCACGTGGAGGTGGAGTACGGTCTTGATCAGCTCTGGTTCGCTGATCCTGATGCAAGCAGTCAAGCTATGGGTCGCTGACTGCTTTCACTATTGCTGCATCTTCGGGTCCCATTCCATTTCATATAAAAGGATAATATAATTTAGTTCAATTTTTCTTTGCAATAAAAATAATGAAGTCAGTAGTAACATTAGTTGTGAGAACAGTCAGTAGTAACATTAGTTGTGAGAACAGTCAGTAGTAACATTAGTTGTGAGAACAGTGGAACATCTTCTTCAACAATATCAACCTTGAACGTCATTAGGGTTAAGATTAAGGTTTGGGATTTCTAGCCCATAACCCTAATTACTGTCTCAGAATTTTTGTATAAGGTCCTATCAAACACAGGATTTCCTGGTCTGTTAGTGATAATTAAGCACAGAAATAGACTAAATGATGAAATGATCCCATTATTTTTACAGTGTAAAATAAAATCAGACATTTATTGTTTGAGTTTTAAAATAAATGAAGACCTTCTTTAAAAGGCAACGCCCCCATGCCTCAATTATAATGCATCTGTAATTGAACATTTTTTACATGAATTAACTCCGTTGATACGTTTATTCAGTCATTTTTGTACAGGTTTTGAGGGTCTTTGTACAGGGTTCTTGAATTTTTTTGTACAGGTTTTTCATCTCTGAGGTGTGGCATGTATAGTATTATTTCTCTTCTATGTACTCTCCCAAAAATAGAAAAGTGCACAAATGAAGGTGTGCATGAACAGTTTGATTATGGAAAGTCAAGATTTTAAAAGATGCAAGAACAATTACAAGATATGTTGTCATAAAAGAAATGTTAGTTATTTAGTCAATTTCCGGTCCATTAGATCATTATCACTGCCCCACGTGTCATTTAGGAAAGTTACTCCATGTCTTCATATTTAATACATCCATGAGCCGCGCTAGCGTAGTGGTTACCACACCGCTCTGGCGACCGGGTGATTCAGGATCAAACCCGGGTGACGGCATTTGAGGATTTTTCGTCGACCGGGATTTGTACTGGATTAACTCGAGACCTGGCGAGGACATTTGAAGGAGTGTCATCAACCAGGGATTGGCGGCTCCTGAGCCGACCCAGCTGTAATAACCACTGAAGCGAGGGACACCTGTCTCTGTACAAGTAGGGATACTCACGTCTGTAATTAACATTTGCCTCGAGTATTACATCCAAATTTTCACTACAAATATCTAATGATGGTCGCCTGCAATGAAATGACCACAGTAGTAATAGTACCGTCTGTAATACATGTAACAGAAACAACACACTATAATTAAAAACCTGTCAATTTTGACGGGTTATTGCTAGTTATATCATATTATGGCATCATGTATCTGATGATATACACAAGGTAAAGAAAAGAATGAACCATTTATGAACATTTTGTTACAACAATCCCAGAATGCCTTTCACTCGTTCTAAAATCTCAGTTTGGATGAAACGGGCATAGGGTACAAAAGCAGATGGCAATACAAGCAATATAATCCACATAAACAAAGTAGATATCACATAACAGTCTTTGGTTTGTGTGATTCAGCAACTGGATATGTGGTGAACATGTTCACATATTTTGGTTCAGATACATCACATGATCCTTAAGTGGATTTAGACAGTAGGCAAGCTCTACAGATTTTTCATACCCCAATACACCATTTGGGTACACATCACCATTTATTTGCTGACAGCAATTACACCTCAAGAGAACTCACTGACTTCTTACTGGAGAAGAAGCAATACTATATTGGCATTCCCAACATTATCTTAAGAAATTTTCTCTTGAAACTGAAGACTCTGCACCTTAGTTATGTTTGAATACAGATGGTACATGACACAAACAAGCAAGATGTTGTGTACAGCCTTAAGAAATAAAAAGGCCAAGAAATCAGTTTTCCTTGTGTTTTCTCAGGCCTAAGTAGAGACCATAATCACATGGAAGCATATTGTAAAGCTGAAAATTATAGATGAATACAACAATTCAATGAATGGGTATGACCTCCTGGACCAAAGAGTTGGCTATTATAGTGTACATAATAGGCAATTTTTTTAATAATTGGAAACAAATTTTCTTCTCACTGCTTGAAGTAAAGAAAGTCAGTGCTTCAATGTTATGCTGTTTTCATCATGCCACATTTCAAGACAAATCTGCTTCACCAACTAACTGAAGCTTCTGTTTTCATCATTTCAAGACAAATCTGCTTCACCAACTAACTGAAGCTTCTGCTGTTTTTAAGTACACTTGTATACAAGAAAATGTAGCTACTGATATTGTTAGACCTCAAGCAGCCTCAGTTTTGAAGAACTTTAGTGACAGAAGGCATCTTAAATGTTATACAAAAAGAGTTAGGAACTGTGTCCTCAGCAGTACACCTGTTTGTCATCAGCACTCCCATCATTATTGCACTGGGTGTGAAAACCAGCCACAATGTATTTATGACGACCATGAAAGCATATGAATAGTGGCACAATTCTTCTGGGAAACATAAAATAGAATTTGGTATATGTAAATAATATTAGTTATAGTAGTTTCATTTGTGGTTTTTACAGAAATATGTGGTTTTGGAAAAAGAATCATAAAAATTATATCTATGAAGTGATTGTGACAAAAAAGGGTTGGGCAGAGCAACCTAACCTTTAAGGTGAAGACAGGAGTACGATTGGGATGCCTCTTAACAACCACTCTATTTTTAAGTCATAGACTGGGTGATGCACTAGACAACAGAGGGCAATCCAAGAGGAATAAAATGGACTACATTTTCTACATTGGAAGATCTGAAATATGCAGATGACATAGCACTACTAGCACATTCACATCAATACATCCAGGAAAAAACGGATAGACTTAATAAGTACAGCCAGCAGATTGGCCTGAACATAAATCTAAAGAAGATAAAGGTCATGCCGCCCAATGTGAGCAACCCTGAGCCCATATCAATAAGGAATCAGCAACTGGAACAGACAGACACCTTCACATACCTAGGATGCATAGTAACACCAGATGGCGCGGCAGGCAAAGACATCAACAACGGAATGAACAAAGCAAGAACAGCCTTTTTTAGCCTAAACAACATCTGGAAGTCCTCTCAATACAGCACAAAATTAGGATTATATCAGAGCTGTGTGCTTTCTGTGCTTCTCTATGGTGCAGAATGCTGGAGAGTTACAGAGAAGGAAATGTCGAAATTGTCCTCTTTTCACACAACATGCCTAAGAAAAATTCACTGAATCTTTTGGCCGAATACCATCACCAACTAAGAACTGCTTACTCAGAGCAAGCAAGAGTACATGCACACCATCATAACTGGGTTGGCCATGTCCTCAGAAGAGACCCTGATGCCATTACAAGAACAGCTATGCTATGGACCACGGAAGGAAAATGAAAGAGAGGCCAACCAAAAACAACTTGGTGAAGGACTGTGGAGGCTGAGATGCAAATAATGAACCAGAGTTGGGGCACTGTACGAAGGATGGCCACCGACCGAGCAAAGAGGAATCAATTTGTTGCTGTCTTACAAGATGCCACCAGGTGTAATGGGCACTGACTGCTTTGACAGCCGGTGGCTAAGGATATAAGAAGAAGAAGAGACATTTACTTAATCTTTTTATACTGTTATTTTCAATCAGGTCTACAGTTCACAAGACACAGACATTTTTTCACATAATATAATAATTTAAAATCATTTCACAAGATTTCTAAACCCTTTTCCCATTTTTATTAAAAAAATATGTAGTTCTCTTTAAAATATGACATAAGTGAAGTGATAATACAAATATGTAGATATGTTTCAAACTAAATGTGTATTGATATTCTGAACATTTTATTGCCATAGATTAAACTGGAGCTGAAATATTTAAGTGAAGGACACAATGTTCTTTATTTAGTTTTCATTATTTTTTATGACATCTGCACTTCACAAGGAAATAACACAGAAATATTTTCATACCAAATAATGATTTAAAGCATTTCACAAATTTGTCGTTCGATTTCCTATATTTTTTATACATACCAAAAGCACTTACTGAAATAATATATGTTATGTATCTACTGCCTGTTTTTAAAACATCACCTAAAGAGAAATTCTGCACCAATTTTGGGTGCCTATTTTTACAAATGTGGCAGCAAGGGAACGACTAACAATCAAAGGCAATGAATAAGGAGAATTATACTTGTAAATAGGAAGGTTCAGATATAGAGTACAAAAAGGGGATGCGCGAACAATGTTGCGCATGAAAGGGGTGAACGAGAATCCAGTGAAGCAAGCTTTTCTCAGCAAACAGTCCAGAAGGCGTGAGTTAGAGTGCAGATGACACGTACGCTAGTAGCCATGTTGAAGGCAGTACTCAAGAAGTTTAGGTGATGAATATTTCACGGACAAGAAGTAGTTTGGGTAACGATTAACCCGAAATATTGAACAGTGAGAATTCTTGTCTAGAAGGAGAAACGGTGTGAGTTAGATTTTATTCAGAAAGGGAAAAAGGTTTGTAGAGTGAATCCTAATACATACATAGACAGTAGTCCTATTCTTCAGTGATGAAAGGGAAAGTAACAACCCTGGAGAGGTCTGGTTCCATCAATATAACCTGAACACTGAGATGATATGTAACAATAAAGTAGGAAACTGTTAGGAAGAAAGAACAGAAGTAGAGACTACAGCACCTGAATGATCATTGATGGTAAAAGGTCATGAGGTATAAAGAATGAGAAAGAGAGTGAGGAAAGGAATAAATATTAAGGAAGAACTTACTTATTACATTATTATATGATGGACCACGATTGTGGAGGTCAGAGCAGACAGCAATGATCCTCTCATATGTAAATAAACAGTATTTCAATTATTAAGGCGTTATCACATCATGTGCTGTGTGTGTGTGTGTGTGTGAGTGTTATAATTATGCAGCATGTCATTGCTAACTAAAGAGGTAAAAGAACCTGGGCAGACATTGTCACATAATATGATTCATGATACAACGACACAGCTGGCCACATGATAGAAGTGACCACAGGCAGGCGGTCACACAGAAATATGTGGTTTTCATAAAAAATAAAATGACATCTGTGAACTGACTGTGATAAACATGTGTAGGTAAGTTTGAGACTAAATGTCCACTGATATTTTGAACATTTTATTGCCAATTATTTAAGTCTATGTCCGCAATCTTACCTCTTTTTTTTTTTTCATTCAGGTCTAGACTTCACAAGATTTGACAGATAGGGTCTACACTTCACAAGATTTGACAGATAGGGCCTACACTTCACAAGATTTGACAGATAGGGCCTACACTTCACAAGATTTGACAGATAGGGCCTACACTTCACAAGATTTGACAGATAGGGTCTACACTTCACAAGATTTGACAGATAGGGTCTACACTTCACAAGATTTGACAGATAGGGTCTACACTTCACAAGATTTGACAGATAGGGCCTACACTTCACAAGATTTGACAGATAGGGCCTACACTTCACAAGATTTGACAGATAGGGTCTACACTTCACAAGATTTGACAGATAGGGCCTACACTTCACAAGGTTTGACAGATAGGGTCTACACTTCACAAGGTTTGACAGATAGGGTCTACACTTCACAAGATTTGACAGATAGGGCCTACACTTCACAAGATTTGACAGATAGGGCCTACACTTCACAAGATTTGACAGATAGGGCCTACACTTCACAAGGTTTGACAGATAGAGCCTACACTTCACAAGATTTGACAGATAGGGCCTACACTTCACAAGATTTTGACAGATAGGTCTTTGACAAGATTTGACAGATAGGGTCTACACTTCACAAGATTTGACAGATAGGGCCTACACTTCACAAGATTTGACAGATAGGGCCTACACTACACAAGATTTGACAGATAGGGCCTACACTTCACAAGGTTTGACAGATAGAGCCTACACTTCACAAGGTTTGACAGATAGGGCCTACACTTCACAAGGTTTGACAGATAGGGCCTACACTACACAAGATTTGACAGATAGGGCCTACACTACACAAGATTTGACAGATAGGGCCTACACTTCACAAGGTTTGACAGATAGAGCCTACACTTCACAAGGTTTGACAGATAGAGCCTACACTTCACAAGGTTTGACAGATAGGGTCTACACTTCACAAGATTTGACAGATATGGCCTACACTACACAAGATTTGACAGATAGGGCCTACACTTCACAAGGTTTGACAGATAGAGCCTACACTTCACAAGGTTTGACAGATAGGGCCTACACTTCACAAGATTTGACAGATAGGGCCTACACTACACAAGATTTGACAGATAGGGCCTACACTTCACAAGATTTGACAGATAGGGCCTACACTTCACAAGATTTGACAGATAGGGCCTACACTTCACAAGATTTGACAGATAGGGCCTACACTTCACAAGGTTTGACAGATAGGGTCTACACTTCACAAGATTTGACAGATAGGGCCTACACTTCACAAGGTTTGACAGATAGGGCCTACACTTCACAAGATTTGACAGATAGGGTCTACACTTCACAAGATTTGACAGATAGGGCCTACTTTTTTACACCAATTAACAATTTATAGCATTTCACAAGATTCCTCAGCCAGTTTCATGTTTTTATATACAACATATGCACATACTAAAATAATGTAGTTGTTGTTTAACGATTCGCCTTCTAAAGGCAAAACATGTCACTTTCAACCTAGACTAAAGTCCATTGGTTATCAATCAATCAATCAATACCCTTTAGCTCCCCAAGGAGCATAGGCCTTCAACAAACGCATGCCAAGTCTTCCTGTCCTGTGCCATCTGCTCAAGTTCTTTCCATGTTTTCCTCATCATTTTCATCTCTGTATCCAGTTCTCTTCTCCATGTGTTTTTTGGTCTACCTCTGCCTCTCTTTCCCTGTGGATTCCAGAACAAGGACTGCCTTGTAATGCTATCAACAGGTTTCCTCAATGTGTGTCCTATCCATCGCCAGCATCTTCTTCTCAACTCTTGTTCCACTGGCACTTGTCTGGTTCTTGTCATCAATTCCACATTTGTGACTTTGTCATACCATTTCAGTCCTTCTATTCTACGCAAGCACCCGTTTATAAAAGTCTGTAGCTTTTTGGTTGTTGTTTTTGTTGTTCTCCATGTCTCAGAGTCATACAATAGGACTGACTTGACATTTGAGATGAAGATTCTTATTTTTGTGTTGGACTTGATTTCTCTTGTTTTCCATGTTTCCCAATGCAATGAAAGCTCCTCTTGCTTTTTGTATTCTTATTTTGATATCATTGTCTGTCCCTCCAACTTTGTCTATATTACTTCTAAGATATGTGTATGATTCTACATCTTTTAGTGGTGTTTTTTCAAGTTTAACCTTGTTATCATTTCTTGCATATATTTTCATAATCTTTGTCTTTTCTACGTTGGTTATAGCCAAGCGCAATTTACCTTTAAAAAATAAGTGTACTCTGTTAAGTGAAGTGCTGTGATGATGAAATATAAGCCAAGAAAATGACTACAATCTTCCACCAGCTAGCATGAAATATCTTTGAAAAGGACTACAAGCCCAACTAGGGTTGATAGACAATAAGTTCTAAAAAGAACATCATTTATCTGCTAGCGTCATGAAGCCCTGAAAAGGACTTATCCTGAAAAAATCTGCCAGCTATGCCAATGCTGTCCATACCTCCTCAGTGTTCAGTTTTTGTTTTCTTTTAAAACAAAGTATCTCGTTCAACCCTTGATGGGTTATAATTACGATATATAGTGTAATAAATTCAAGACAATAAATCTGATTTTTGATATTTAAATATTGTATCTTCTTCCCCCCTCCACTCAGTCCAAATAGAGTAAATCAATACCAAAATTCTCATTATTTTTGTCTTTTCCCTGTGTATTTTCAGACCCAATTGCTGTGACCTCTCATCGAGTGTTTTCAATTTGTCCTGCATCTGATTACGGTTATGGGACAGAAGAGCCAAGTCATCAGCAAAATCCAGATCATCCAACTGCTTAGTCAGAGTCCACTGGATTCCATTTCTGCTGTGTGTTGTTGATGATCTCATAACCCAGTCTATTGCTAGTAAGAAAAGAAATGGAGACAAGAGGCATCCCTGTCGTACTCCTGTTCTTATCCCAAACGGTTCTGTAAGCTGTCCTTCGTGAAGAACTCTGCAAGTCATGTCTTCATATGTTTTCTTTATTAAGTTAATGATCTTCAGGGGAACTCCATAATGCCTCATCAATTTCCAAAGTGATTCTCTGTCTACACTGTCAAATGCCTTTTCGTAGTCCACAAATCTGATGTATAGTGGTGAATTCCATTCTAGACTTTGTTCAACTATTATTCTCAAAGTGGCTATCTGGTCTGTACATGATCTGTTTTGTCGAAAACCTGCTTGTTCATCTCTCAGACAAGTGCCAGTAGAACAAGAGATGAGAAGAAGATGATGGCGATGGATAGGACACACACTGAGGAAACCTGTTGATAGCATTACAAGGCAGGCCTTATTCTGGAACCCCCAGGGCAAGAGAGGCAGAGGTAGACCAAGAAGCACATGGAGAAGAGAGCTGGAAACAGGTGAAAATGATGAGGAGAACATGGAAAGAACTTGAGATGATGGCACGGGACAGGAGGACTTGGCATGTGTTTGTTGAAGGCCTATGCTCCTTTGGGAGTGGAGGGTTATGATATGAATACCAAAATTGTGTGAATGTATGTGTGTGTGACCTCCCCTTTCCAAGAAACAATCAATAAAAATTTTAAAAAAACAAACAAATTAAAAAAGTTAATAAAAACATAAAGACACTAATTAAAAAACAAAAAAAGACCAAAAAAAAAAAAAAACTAAAATGAAGTCTTTCACAAATACCCTGTTGTTACAAGGTGAAAATGGGTGAGAAAGGGGGGGAGGTGTCCAAGATTGCATCAAATCCACCAATTATCTGACATCAGCCATACAAGCACCCCATCAGCCATACAAGCACCCCATCAGCCATACAAGCACCCCATCAGACTAAACCTTTTCTTCCCACCATCACTGATCCTTATATATTAATTTTAGTTCTTGTTACATCCTGTTTAACATATTGTTCAATTCTCTAGATCTATCTATTCTCAACACCTGTTCCACAGTTATGGATGGATCACATGCCTGTAAATAACCTAATATTGGTTTTCTCTGTTGTTCATACTTCCTATATTTTAATAGGAAATGCTCTGTATCATTTTTTTTTCAAGACAGTCTGCACAGTATGGTTCTTCTATTCTAAAACAGCCCATTCCTAGTTGCAGTCTAAGAAGTTTCTTATTGCTAGGAATATTTAGTTCTTGTTGGAGCGTTGAACAATTTATATGCAAGTTTGCCCTTCATACTGAGCAGACGTGTGTGGGTCGTGTCTCACATTTATAATTTTTGACACAGGCATTTCAAATTATATTTCAAGGATTTTTATATCGGTGCATTTCTTTTTGGATTGTGAATTTTGTGAAAATGACATTGTGTTGATTTAACAGATGGTATTTAAAAAATACCAGGAATTTATTAACTATTCATTTCCTTTTGATAACTGCAAATGCCTTCTACAATGCTATTAACAATGACCACGTGACTCGTTGCTGACCCCTGTAAAGAAGGGAAGGTCGGCCAGTGTATTTTCTTGGCTACCAACCCCTCTTAAACAGATAAGGTTTCCAGCGGACCAATGTATTTCACAGGCAATTAATCCCAGTAGGCATGTAAACATGTCACGCTTGGAGATCGGCCACGGCTCACAGGTAATAAAAGCCGCTAGGGACTGTAGATTGCGCCCGTCCACGATCAAAAATTACACCCTAGACCAAAACAGGGCACTTCGCGTTAAACTTCAGGGATTTAACAAAGAGTCGGATTTAACCTTTAAAATAGCAAATGACGGTAAATGTGCTACTGTACTTTTCCACAATACATTTCATTATGAGGCATTTCGCACAACGTGTACCAAATACTACCAGAATGACCATGTCGAGACGAGAGCAGATAAACAAGGTGCCTTTGTAGAAGATTTCATCACAACACCACTACTATCTGTGCACCTTTATCATACAAAAAACAAGATAATGATACAAGGAACTGCCACTGTTATTGAGTCATGGCTGGAAACGGACTTTGTCAGTTTAAATGAGTCTGCACAAAACATAATTTGTACCACAAAATTGGACTCGACAATATGTTTACCCCAGCTCGCAATAGATATCAAATCATCAGCCGCCAGCGTCTCATGTGCTGACAGCGAAATCATCAACATTAACTCTAGCATACACTCTCCTGCAAATACATCCACTTTGCCTCCCGCAGCACGCGACTTTCCAATGAGCGACACAGTAGCAAATACTCAATCTTCTCAACCTGTGCTGGCCATAGAATATCCAATGGGCCCTAAAGAAACTAGCACACAAACAGATGAAACATTATCACGTAAAAATCACCCAGAAGTCACTCACATGATAAATGCGCAGTGCTGCCAGGAGCTGATGCTCAAAATGGAGGACACCCTTCGAACACTAATTGCCGATCTGACGACTAATGTCTATAAATCGATCAGCGCAGAAAACGAACTACTCAAACAGGAATTACTGCATCTGAGAGAAGATAATTCCAATATTAAACACGTCGTTGAGCAACTACGAAGCGATTTTTCTATTTATAAAACAAAGCACTCGGAACATCCTCTTATAGTACCTGAAGCTTCTGGAGATCCCCCCAAAGAACATATAACAAACGAACGCCGCAAGCAGCACCAATGTAACACCAAAAAGGTTGAGGATACACGTGCGCACAAAGCTTACCCTATCAGTGTAAAAGTAAGCAACAGGTTTACCGCCCTTAACCAGAGTTCAGTACAAAATGAACAGGCATTAACGCCACTACCAGATCAGATACTGACACCACAACCACCCGATGAAAACACTCAGACTATTCAGGACGATTCACACCAGGAAAATCAATGGCGGCAGCAAGAATCAAAACGAAAGCCGAGTCAACAACCATGTAGTAAAGCAACACATGTTATAATTGGCGACTCTCTCCTAAAAGGCATATACAATGATCGGATGTCTGCTACTAAAGAGGAAACTGTCTCAGTTTTAGCGAAACCTGGAGCTGGAACTGAAAGATTAATTGATAGAATTAATAGGTTCGACATACATCATAACATTACAAGAACAACAGTACATGTAGGGATCAACGACATAATGAATGGACACAGCGTTAGCCCTTCGGCGATTTCCAAACTGACCACTACAATTAAACAAAAATTTCCTAACACCTCCATTTTTATGTCATCCATTATTCCACCTTGTTATGCCTTCCAACGTCGCATAGCCGACACCAACAACAAGACACTCCAGAGCTATTGTGAACACAACAACATTGGCTATATCAACAACACTCCTTTCTTCACAAGCAACTCTGGAGCACCAAAGAAACGCCTTTACATAGATCAAATACATACATCAAAACTAGGTAGCAGCATCCTAGCAAAAAACATCAAGTACCCGCAGCGAACGCAACACGACAACCCACCAGACACAAAGAACACAAACCGATCTACCATGAGATCAGCCCTTCATGAAAATGCACAACACACCTTACCCGCCCCTCAAAAAAGTGCTCCCGTAACCAACAAATTACCTAACCACAAACAGAACACCACCTACAGCCAGGAAGCCGAACGTTACGATGTTATGTTTCCTCCACTACCTATAAGACAGCCCCTCACAAACACATTATATGACAGTTCAACAAGCAGTGCCACAATGTCCCAGACCCAAAAATCTCCTACTAGTGTTGGAACCATTACAGACGAAATCTACAGTCGTCATGCTTCCTCCCGTAGCCTTCCTGGTCGTGCTCAGTGGAACCCAGAACTTGGCTACCTGATGCAATTCAGTCCTGCGTCACTCAGCCAAGCACTAATGATGTCTGTGCAACGCGGGCCCTACTATTTACCTGACAGAGACATCCAATATTGATGATGAAATCCACTCATTTTTAATTTTTTATTTTTTATTTTTTTAAAGTTTTATTTTATTTTTATTGACTTAATCCCTGCGACCAAAGCCGTATCTCTCTTGAAAAATTAGTTGATTACTGTGACGCATAAAGTAATAAGTACTTTGTTACTTTCTCAAAACACTCTAATTTCATTGGCTACAGGCCTCCGACAGTTTTTTTCATAATTTGCAAGATTTTATTTTATTGTATTTTATTTACTTTTTTAATTCGTATTCTCTCAGTGTTGCTTAATTACTGTGTTAGAATTTTAGTGTTGTGGTGTGAAAACGTGCGTGCCTACTGTTGTGTGACTATTTTAATATACTACTGACAATTTCAGTTAATTGTAATTTTTTAGCAATACTTGTACCAAGTGTTCGTACGTTAAGTACTAACATTTGAATTTTCACTTACGTGGTGACGTTAATTAGTTTAAATTTTCGTGGGTTTCGTATTCAAAATTGCTTTTGTTATTTTCCTTTTTAAACCACTCGCCAAAATAAAATGCATACCTATCAGACACAATGGCTAATTAAGGATGGTCTACGGCTGGGCCACCTGAACATTTACCATTTATTAGGCAAACTTCCTGAGCTTACACAAATTCTGAATAAAAATTTTCATGTTTTTGGACTTTCCGAAAGTCGTTTAAACGAAAAAATATCAGATGATGAAATTGCCCTAAATGGCTTTAAAACAGTTCGGCGAGACTCAAGTAGAAAGCTAGAAACAGGTATAGTAGTATATATTTCCACTTCTATTAGTTATCGCCACAGAAGCGATTTAGAGACAGCAGAGACCGAGTGCATATGGTTAGAAATAAAACTACCGACTCAGGGACAATTTCTAGTCGGGTATCTTTATAGAAATCCCAGTGCAGGAGCCATCTGGTATGAAGATTTCACCACTATGATGGATAAAGTATTTACCACTGCCAAAGAAATTATTCTTCTAGGCGATTTCAACATCGACATGCACAACACAAACCAAACGTGGGAAAACATCATACTATCTTACAACCTAAAACAAATAGTCAACCAGCCTACCAGGGTAACAAATGCATCATCCACAACAATTGACCACATCTACGTCACCTGTGCAGAAAACATTATAGAATGCTCTGTTCCTACTGTCGCGATGAGTGACCACTATCCTATATGTTGCACGTGGTCAAAGAATAAATATAAAGCTCCAAGAAATAAACATATCAGTATTAAATTTAGAAGTTTTAAAAATTTCAACCGTGAACTATTTTTACATGATTTGCGAACCGCACCTCTTGCCAGTGTTTACCAGCTTTCTGATCCCGATGACGCCATTGCCCATTGGATACGTATCTTTCTTTGTGTGTTTGATAACCACGCACCAACTAAAGAAGTTCGTGTGAAACGACAGGTCAAATCTCCTTGGATCACACAAGCAGTGCTAGACGCCATGAGGCAGAGAGATCAAGCTCACAAAAACAAGGACTTTAACATATACAGAGCACAGAGGAACAACGTGCAATATTTAATTCGTAGAGAAAAAAAAAATTACTTTAAAAATTTGGTTCAGAACAAAACAAACAGTAAAGATATATGGAAAGCAATCAATACCTTAGCGAACAAGCGAAATCTGTCAGTCTCGTCAACTCCTAATACTTCATTTACTTCCACAGACTTCAGCAATTACCTTCAGGCAGAAATAAACAGTCTTAAATCTACAATACCAAATTCACCTTGTGACTTAGGCAGGCTGTCAGTATTTTGTGAGAACAAATGTACCAACACAATCCCATCCAACATTCCGTTTATGACAGTTAATGAAGTGTATAACTATCTTCTAGGACTTAAAGATAATAACTCATCAGGACTTGACGGAGTCAGTAATCGAATACTGCGTTATGCGGCTCCAGCTATTAGTGATTCGCTTACATACATATACAATCAATGTATCGCACGGAGTTACTTTCCGTGGCACTTTAAAGTCGCTAAGGTATATCCTCTCTTAAAACCTGGCTCTTCCGACAATAATAACCTTGGTAACTATAGGCCAATCTCCTTAATATCATCGCTATCCAAACCACTAGAAAAAACACATACATAAAATAACACTACAACACCTAGTTAACAATGGCTTGCTAATTGATAGTCAGTCAGGGTTTAGACCTAAACATTCATGTCACACAGCTCTAACTAAGATGATTGACAACTGGCACTTAAATATTAATAACGATAACATATGTGGGGCAGTTTTTGTAGACTTTAAAAAAGCATTTGATATGATAGATCACGCTATTTTAATTAGAAAACTAGAAACATCAAAAGTAAACCTTCAACTAGTGACGATAATTAAATCATTCCTGTCAGACAGAAAACATGTAGTTTCTTACAATAACTCTTGCTCAAACCCAACCGTAATAAATACCGGCGTTCCTCAGGGCTCTATTCTTGGGCCTCTACTTTTTGCCATATACATTAATGACCTTCCACTACACGTCGAGCACGCATCCTGTGACCTATTTGCTGATGACTGTACTATCTACACAAGTGATACAAGTTGCAACACACTCGAACTATCGTTACAAAAAGATACAGACAATCTGATTAAGTGGAGCATCGGAAATCGCATGCTAATTAATATAATTAAAACAAAGTGCATGTTAATATCAACTAGACAAAAATTACAAAATTCTGAGAAAACAACACTTCAGATCTATATTGGTACCTCACCAATTGGAAACGTTAATGAACATAAAACTCTAGGAATAGTCGTTGACCAGCATCTAAATTGGAACTCACATGTTCATGCACTGACCAAGCAAACGGCACAGAAAGTTTACCAGTTAGCTAAAATCAAACATTTCCTAGATGAAGATGCACGAAAATTGTTCTATATATCTCACATACAAACAAACCTTGACTATTGCTCCACAATCTGGGATGGTTGTTCTATGTCCAACACAAAAAGACTCCATTCACTACAAAAGCGTGCAGTGCGTCTAGTTTCTGACAACTGCCAAACACAGTGTGTAGATCTATATAAAGATCTCAAAATACTGCCTCTAAGAAAGCGCTTTCTGTTCAACAAAGCTAAATTTGTTCACAAAATCCTGTCACAGAATGCTCCAACATATCTGTGGCCAATGTTCAAATACAATGAAAGACGCAGTCAACGCCTTAACAAAATACAAGTGCCCAAGCCTAGGCTTGACTTATTCAAGAAAAGCTTAGCTTACTCTGCTGCTCATCTTTGGAACTATCTTCCACATTATCTAAAACATAACAACCTCAGTCCCTATTCATACAATCGTAAACTTTTCGAATACTTTATGAGTTCTGATTATCTGCCCCCCTAATGTGATTATTTTTCCGAACAAATGGTATAATATCGAGTGTAGGTTTAATGATGATGTTAGTGCTTTTCAACATATTTTGTTTCATGGTAATACTTAGTTTGTACTTTTCAACATATTCTATTTCATGTTTATAATTAGATACTGTGAATGTGAGTATGCTATTATTTTAACTTTACAACGTTGAATTCCTTGAATTGATGGGTAAAATATATGTGAGAATAAATGAAATCAGTATAAAAGACGAGAGAAAGGAAGGGCAGAATGTCAGACGGGCCTGTGAGCCCAATTCTCAACACTTTGAAAACAAAGTTCGTTCGCTCTCTCGCTGGCTCTCTCTCTCTCGCTTTCTGTCTCTCTTTCTCTCTCTCTCTTAGACGGGCCTAAGTTCCTTTCTCTCAACACTTTGAAAATAAAGTTCGTTTGCTCTCTTTCAGTCCCTATTCATACAATCGTAGACTTTTCGAATACTTTATTAGTTTTGATTACATGCCCCCATAATCAGATTATCTTTTCTTATAATATCAATTGTAGGCCTAATTCCTTTACTTTTCTCAACATTTTGAAAATAAAGTTCGTTGCTCTCTTTCAGTCCCTATTCATACAATCATATGGGAATAAATTTCGAAATGAGAGAAAGGAAGGGCAGAATGTCAGACGGGCCTGCGTGCCCAATTCTCAACCCTTTGAAAATAAAGTTCGTTCGTTCGTTCGTTCAGTTATTTTTATTTTAATTAAGCTTTTGATTTCTGTTTTACTCATCCTAACATTTATTTGGTTTCTAATATTTGTTCTTTTCTTAGCTTCTGTATCCGCCTTTTCATTTCCTTCTTTGCCAACATGTGAAGGTATCCAAGCTATAAGAACAGAACATCCTATGGACCTTAGGGAAGTATTTACCAGTAATAATAGCTCTTCTGCTATATCAGGTCTACTGCATTCTCGTAAGTTTCTTATAGCTTGAATAGCAGAAAGTGAGCCTGTTAATATTGTCAATTTATGAGGAGGGTTGCTAAAGAAGATTTCCACAGCTTTCAGAATTGTAACCATCTCTGTTGTGAAAAGATGTTATATTTTTATATTAATGAAGAAAGCTATCCCGTTCAACCTCTGATGGGTTATAATTGGGACATATATTGTTTTCAATTCCAAATAATATGAACAAGTGCCGATATGAGAAAGTGGCATCACATTTGTCAAATCATTGTAAATAGGGACAATCACAATTATGCCTGTATGTTAAAAAACAAACAAAAACGAAAACAAAATCAAGAAGAAACTCTAAACAACAATAATATTAAAGTGGAGGGGTGTAAAGGCCTGATGGTTCCAGTTATATAACTAACTTTAACACATATTTAATTGACTTTTTTAAAAATATTATTAAGGAAGAAAAATATTCCGTTCAACCTCTGATGGATTATAATTAGGATACATATTGTTTTCAATTCCAAATGATATGAAAAACTGCCAATATGAGAAAGTGGCATCACACCTGTCAAACCATTGTAACAAGGGACAATCACAATTGTGCTTATACATTAAATAAAAAAATTTAAAACAAACAAACAAAATCAAGAAGAAACTCTGAACAAGAACAATAATAAAGTGAAGAGGTGTAAAGGCCTGGCGGTTCCAGTTATATAACTGACTTTAACAGATATTTACTTGACTTTCATCTGTTAAAAGTCATATGCATTGTAAGAACAGCATTAGACCTTCACATTCCCAGCCACTATATATTAACATTTGTTCGTGTTAAATATTGTTTGACTATATAATGCAGTTGCCTAGGTCTGTCTACTCTTAACTTAATTGACTTTTATCTGTTAAAAGTCATAAGCATTGTAAGAACAGCATCAGACCTTCACATTCCCAGCCACTATATATTAACATTTGTTCGTGTTAAATATTGTTTGACTATATAATGCAGTTGCCTAGGTCTGTCTACTCTTAACTTAATTGACTGTCATCTGTTAAAAGTCATAAGCATTGTAAGAACAGCATCAGACCTTCACATTCCCAGCCACTATATATTAACATTTGTTCGTGTTAAATATTGTTTGACTATATAATGCAGTTCCCTAGGTCTGCCTACTCTTAACTTAATTGACTTTCATCTGTTAAAAGTCATATGCATTGTAAGAACAGCATCAGACCTTCACATTCCCAGCCACTATATACTAACATTTGTTCGTGTTAAATATTGTTTGACTATATAATGCAGTTGCCTAGGTCTGTCTACTCTTAACTTAATTGACTGTCATCTGTTAAAAGTCATAAGCATTGTAAGAACAGCATCAGATGATAGAAGTGAAAAGATGTATTATCCATTATAGGCACTACTATACTGTTCAAAAAAAGAAACGCATAGCTACTGATGGCACACACATAGCCATAATTTTGACTTTCAATAACTTTTTTAATTTAATGAGTTAACTGTTCAAATTGCACACAAGAATACCTTAGGGTTTAACCAATCAATTGACAGTTGTTTTGCTTCTGGGTCACGAGAGTGTTTTGGCGTATGGGCTTTCCCATTACTATGGTGTGTGGCCTTCTCTTGCATCAATCAGCGACTGGCATCTCCTGGGCATGGATGCGATCAGACGTCTGATGTGGGCCTGTGGGATGGCTGCCTACTCTTCCTGGAGTGCCTGGATCAGATCACTACAATTGGCTGGAGTAACGTCTTGGCGACAAACACGTCTATGCAGCTCATCCCACAGGTGCTCAATCGGACTCATGTCTGGAGACAGGGATGGCCAGGGAAGGGTGAGAATGTTGTTGGCAGTCAGGAACTGCGTGGTCAACCGTGCACAATGGGGACTGGCATTGTCCTGTTGAAACACAGACCTTTGGGCAGCCAAAAAGGGAAGGACATGGGGTCGAAGAATTTCATTGACGTATCGTTGCGCATTCAAGCCTCCTTCAATGTGCACCAATTGACTCCTTCCATTGTAACTGATCATTCCCCACACCATTGCATCTCCACCACCATGCGGCAGAGCTTCATCAACGCAATTTTGGGCAAAACGTTCATTTCGGCTACGGTAAACCCTTCTCCATCTATCATGACGCTGCAACAAAAAGAAAGATTCGTCACTAAACCAGACACATCTCCACTGATTGTCAGCTGCCCAGGGACAATGCTGGTTGGCCCAAAGAAGTCGATTTTGGCGATGGCGGCGTGTAAGGACAGGTCCTCGGTGAGGTCATTGTGCCCAAAGTCCAGCATCATGAAATCTATTCCGGACAGTTTGATCACACATGACGTCCTGCAGGCAATGACTGGGCAGTTAAAGAAGCTGTTGTAAACCTGTCTCTGAGGTGACGAAGCCGAAAAAAGCAATCCTCCACTGCTGTTGTCACTCTGGGTCGTCCACTGCGATGCCGGTCTTCAACTGAGCCAGTGGCTTGGAACCGGTGCCAAAGTCGACTGATGGTACTCTGATGCACATTTAGATGCCTGGCAACCTGACTTTGACTTTCGCCTGCATGCAGTCAGCCAATAGCAATGTTCCTTAAATTTATCGATAGAGACGCCATAAATGTCTGCTTGAAAATGAACTGAATATTTTTGTGTAGCGTTATCCTTTTATAGGGTTTCAGTTGCGTAGTCAGTGAATAGTGTTCACCTCAAAGCTGTGGTCAAAAATTGCGTCATAAACACTATTGAACACTGCATGGAACGATTACAAAAACTAACGCAATTCAGGTCAACACGTGCATTTGGCACTGTAAAGAACATTTGAGGCTGGTTTTTATATACCATAGCACCAAATTTTACTTACAAAATCATAAAAACGCGCCCTCGGATAGCTATGCGTTTCTGTTTTTGAACAGTTTACGAGGGGTGTTCAGAAAGTAATGCACCACATCATTTTTCTCAGCTAATAATGAAGAAAGAAGCATGAAATTTTGCACACTTCATATATGGCATGTGCGAATTGTTTGCACCAAATTGCACTGCAACCAGCCACATAATATGGCTGCCCTAAACCGTTGAAATGGAGCATGTTAGCAACTTGCGTTATAAGCAGCGAATTGTGATAGAATTTCTTGTTGCAGAGAAGGAAACTGTTGTGAACATTCACAAGTGTCTAAGTGATGTGTATGGAAGTTTTGCAATCGACAGGAGTACAGTCAGTCACTGGGTTCAGAGAATCAAAGAATCAGGAAGTGGAGAAACGGAGCTGCTTGATCGGCTGCGCTGTGGACGCCCTGCTACAGCCACCAATGCAAAAATATTGAAATGCGCTGAGGGCATTATTCTTACTGATAGGCGAATCACTACTCAACAATTGGCCTTACAGCTGTCACTCAGCATTGGTAGTGCAAATGCAGTTATAAAAACTCTCGGATTTTCTAAGGTTTGTGCAAGATGGGTTCCTTGAAGTCTCACAAATGACCACCGATTGCAAAGGAAAGCAATTTCTTCTGAATTGTTGGAGTTCCAATGCTGATGGAGAGAACTTTTTGGCTAAGATCGTTACAGGTGACGAAACCTGGGCACATCATTTTGAACCTGAGACAAAAAGACAGTCAATGGAGTGGCATCATCCGCAATCACCACAAAGAAAGAAATTCAAGACAATTCCTTCAGCTGGAAAGGTCATGATCACTGTCTTTTGGGACATTGAAGGTGTGATTCTTGTGGACGTTATGCCAAGAGAAGAGACAATCAATTCGCAAGCTTACATTAAGACATTAAAAAAACTCAATCAACGTTTTCGCAGAGTTCGGCCGCACAAGAATCCAGCAGACCTGCTTCTCCTTCACGACAATGCGCGCCCTCACACAAGTCTGGCAACACGGGAAGCAATCACCAAATTGGGTTGGACTGTACTACCCCATCCACCCTATAGTCCCGATTTGGCACCCTCTGATTTTCATCTATTTGGTCCACTTAAAGATGCAAACCGTGGGACAAGGTTTGAAGATGATGAAGGAGTGATTCATGCTGTGAAGAAATGGCTACATGATCAAGACAAAATCTGGTACGGGCTAGGAATACATGCACTTGTTTCGCGCTGGCATAAGGCCGTACAAGTTGATGGGGATTATGTTGAATAATACCGATGTTTACATGACATATCCATGTATAAATTTCATGCCTTTTGAATAAACAGCTCCTGAGAAAAACGATGTGGTGCATTACTTTCTGAACGCCCCTCGTATATCCTTTCAGCATTTGCCAAATCAGTGTTCAGCGAACTGCTTTAATTTTCATGGGCCTACTATATAATTGTTTTGGCATTTTGGTGAATGGGTCAAATAAAAAGTTCAAAACTACATAGGATAAAAAGGGTGAGTCTATCGCCAACACAGTTTAGAGCTTTGTCAAAAATAACGCCCGACAAACACTGAGGTCGCCTTAAAAATAAAATTTCAAATCCATCGAGGAGGTCGCCAGTAACACTGTCCTTTAACAACGAAATTGATAAACAACATCGAGAGAAAGAAATTTTGAACCGTCATGGTCACCTACGGCAGCGAACACGGTGCTTGAAGATGAAAAATATTTACATTCCTCGATCTGTTAATAAATAAAGACAATTTTCAAAACTTACACATGGACTCCTCCAGCCTGCGAAAAAATATAGTAGTTGCCAATGTTGCCACTTTTTAATTTTTTAAGTAAAAAACCTTGCCTTAAACAAAAGGAATGTTCACTATCAACTATCAAGAATAAATTCGTGTCATAAATTCATACCCCTCCACTTTAATTTTATTCTTGTTCAGAGTTTCTTCTTGATTTTATTTGTTTTTTTTTTATTTATTTAACTTATAAGCATAATTGTGATTGTCCCTATTTACAATGATTTGACAAATGAGATGCCACTTTCTCATATCGGCAGTTGTTCATATTATTTGGAATTGAAAACAATATATATCCTAATTATAACCCATCAGAGGTTGAACGGGATATTTTTCTTCATTAATTAAAAAAAAAAATTATGTTTTATGAATAGCGTATGACGGCACTTTAGTTTAAAACAAATTACGTTAACAGTAACAATACATAGTTTGGAATCAGAAGGTATAGTTTTTTTAAATAATGTTTTATCCTGACAATAAAAATCTGTTGCATAATTGATAACTTGTTTATTTTTTATTGCATTTAACGTGTCACTTTGTAAAACAGTTTTGTAAAATGCACCCAGCTACCTCGGTAAATGTGTTAACATCTTATATCAAATTGTGGGGGGAAAAGGGGGGGGGGGGGATACCGCCAGTTATGTATCTTTCACCAAGTGGGTCAGTTTCTGACAACTGGTGCGAACAAGTTCTTCGAAAATGAACGTGTCCAGAGTAGTATATTGATTTATACAAGCTTTTTAAACAGAACAGTCAGACTTCAATTATTTTTTTGTAATACTACCCGCATTAACTCTTTGACTCCAGACCAACGCTCTGAGCGTTGCAAAATTCAACACGCCGTGCCAGAGCAACGCTCAGAGCGTGGTTTTTAGTTTATCACGAATAAACCCTAAAAATCGTCCGCTTAATGCAGTTCATATATTAAAACTCGTAGAATGACTTGCGCTACTATTTAAACAACTAATTTTACTTTAGTTAATCAGCACATGTGCGTGTTTTGATGTTATTATCACAATTTTTGTGAAGATTCGTGTGTTTACGTTTTTCGTTGTTTTTGCTAAAGAAATATGTCACGCTTTATATTTACATTTTCTAAGTCTCCTAAGCAAATAATTGTGTCAAACTACTTTGAAACATTGCTGACATTGATGCTGATTGTTTGGTAGTCACAGTTTGTTGTCAAAATACGGAATATATGCAGAAAAGCTAGACACACTAGATTTAGTTGATGAGTGGGCGTAGTCATATTCTGGCCGATCAAAAAGCAACAAAACTAGACCTACCGTAACATCTAATCACTAGTTCTTGGTAAAAGATGAAGCTAGGGATACTATTAAAACATTAAACAAGAGTAAAAAAGTAATTATATGACGTTATTCTTATTTATTTGTTTGAAAATTACGTAATGCACGATTGCATAATTTATTTTTTTCTTACAAAGAACCACGGAAAAACTGGTGCGAATAACACTAAATGTACTAATTTTGGCCATAAGCATGTTTTTTTTTACTTTGTATATGGATTAACTTGACGTTTGAAGACTAAAAAGAAAGTTTTATTGTCTACGACAGTAATTTGTCTTTGGTAAGATCGTATTCTACAGTCAACTTTTTAGCGTTTTTCAATTTTACATGCAAAATGATTAAATTATACAGAACATACTTGTGTTAATACTACCACAGACATTATATATTTGAATTCTCTATCCATTTCCCTACAGTTTGGTATATAATAAGTACATGTTCAAAGGAAAATTCACAAACAAATTTAGACTGAAAGATGAACACTTCACTCTATAACATTCTGCCCACAAAAAAAGTCTGGCACAGCGTGCAAAATAACTCTGGAATGAATGAGTTAAGGATCTCAGAAATAGTAATGGTCTGTGCTGCAGAGGCGTACTAACAGGGTTCGAGGGGACGGTCCGTCCAGGGTGAAAGCCAGGAAGGGGATACCATCAGACACTATTATGATAGTAGGCTTACTTACTGTTAAAAATATATTTGCGCCTCTGATTTCCTTTATGGTGGTGGGTGCCAAAGGCAGGACCCACCCCGGGTGCAAAATACTGTAGGGACGCTTGTGCTATGCTGTATATTAAGTACAAGATATGTTCATTTTCTTTAGCTGTTCCGAGATGATCCATCACAGTTGTCAGGTAAATTGAAATTACAAAGTAAATCATCCTATGGGTCAAAGAATGTTCTCACCACAGTTTCGTGAGAAAAATCATAGTGTTTTGAACAGTTGAAAAATTATTCGTGATTGACTGATGAGAGTTTCATGAATAGCAGAAGCAAACAGTTTTTAAAGCATACCCCTAGCGTCTAATCATAATGATAGAAAATTGCTTGCATGGTAGTGCAAGTAAGGGTTAAACAAGGATCCCGTTACACGCCCATTGAGGTATATTGGGAATATGGTGTTTTGAGTCTGGGTCGACCCCGGAGCCGTTTGTGGTCTAAAAATTCCCATCTCAACTGGGGATCGAACCCTGGAGCACTGAGCTAGGAAGCTAGTGCACTAACCACTGCGCTACCGCGGCTCAGTAATGCATATACGATGTGTAAAACGTTGGACGTTCTAGGCTTGTTTGTTTTCTGGTGTATGAGCCATTCACGTGTTTGTTTTCTGGTGTATGAGCCATTCACGTGTTTGTTTTCTGGTGTATGAGCCATTCACGTGTTTGTTTTCTGGTGTATGAGCCATTCACGTGTTTGTTTTCTGGTGTATGAGCCATTCACGTGTTTGTTTTCTGGTGTATGAGCCATTCACGGGCTTGTTTTGAGAAAAAAACGTGTTGAAAGTTTTTGGGTTAGTAGTTGAAAAGAAGAAAGTGTCACATTAAAATGAAATGTTGTATGAGGATCCCAACTGCTAGCCGTATGATATTGTGTATATTAAACTACGTAATGTCCATTCATAACCTTGGGTCAATTTTTGCCAAAAGTGGAGATGTCATTGTTGTTTAACTAGGGCTGATGAGCTTCTCGCTCTTTTGCAGCCAATACCAGTTTAATGAGTCCTTGGTATTATCTGCACTGTAGATCTAGGCTTTTCTTGTGGTTTTTCTGCCAATCTGAAACGTGTTGAGTTGAAGTCATGAGCTCTAGTTTCTCCAGCTTGGCTGGCATTTAAAGGATCATCACATATGTTCCCAAGCTAAGAGTAAGAGGCGAGTGGCATACTGTGCATTTTTCGCCATCCAAGGGGGCTCACCAACTATCTTCTTCTTCTTTGATCCTTAGCCGCCGACCGTCAAAGAAGTCAGTGGTCATCACGCCTAGTGGCGTCTTGTAGGGCAACAACAAACTGATTCCACTTTGCTCGATCGGTGGTCATCCTTCGTACAGTGCCCCAACTCTGGTTCATTCTTTGCATCTCAGCATCCACAGTCCTCCGCCAGGTTGTTTTTGGTCGGCCTCTCTTTCGTTTTCCTTCAGGGGTCCAAAGCATAGCTGTTCCTCTGATGGCATCGGGGTCTCTTCTGAGGACATGGCCAATCAAGCTCCAGTGTCTGCCAGCTATGATGGTGTGCATGTCCTCCTGCTTGCTCCGAGTAAGCAGATCTTGGTTGGTGATGGTATTCGGCCAAAAGATGCGGTGAATTTTTCTTAGGCAAGTTGTTTGAAAAGAGGACAATTTCGACATGTCCTTCTCTGTAACTCTCCAGCATTCCGCCGTATGTTCTGGCAACGTCTAATGCAATGTTTCTTACCATTGTTTCAGTTAGACTGTCCGGTGACGGTTATGAACCTCTTCTCACTCAAAAATGAACGTAAACAGATCTCTCCTCTTCTATCTAACATAATTACCGATGTATGTTACGTCGGTGGGTCGCACTCAAAATAGTAACTCGCGCCAGATAAAAAGGTGCGCAACGCACAGTGTGTAACTTCGCTGCTTCTTCTTTGATCCATAACCGCCAACCGTCAAAGCAGTCAGCGGCCATCACGCCTGGTGGCGTCTTGTAGGGCAGCAACAAATTGATTCCACTTTGCTCGGTCGGTGGCCATCCTTCGTACAGTGCCCCAACTGTGGTTCATTTTTTGCATCTCAGCTTCCACAGTTCTCCGCCAAGTTGTTTTTGGTCGGCCTCTCTTTCGCTTTCCCTCGGGGGTCCATAGCATAGCTGTTCTTGTGATGGTATCAGGGTCCCTTCTGAGGACATGGCCAACCCAACTCCAGCGTCTGCCAGCTATGATGGTGTGCATGTCCTCCTGGTTACTCCGAATAAGTAGTTCTTGGTTGCTGATGGTGTTTGGCCAAAAGATTCGGAGAATTTTCCTTAGGCAGATTGTGTGGAAAGAGGACAGTTTAGACATTTCCTTCTCTGTTACTCTCCAACATTCCGCACCATAGAGAAGCACAGAAAGTACACAGCTCTCATACAGTCTTAATTTGGTGTTTGTGCTGTACTGGGAAGACTTCCAATTGTTGTTGAGAGCAGCAAAGGCTGTTCTCGCTTTATTCATTCTGTTGTTAATGTCCTTGCTTGTTCCGCCGTCAGGTGTTACTATGCTTCCTAGGTAAGTAAATGTGTCTGTCTGTTCTAACTTCTGGTTCCTTACTGTTACTGGCTCAGGATTGCCCACATTTAGTGTCATGACCTCTGTTTTCTTCAAATTGATGTTCAGGCCAACCTGCTGGCCATACTTATTCAGTCTATCGGTTTTGTCTTGAATGTGTTGGTGTGAATGCGCGAGTAGTGCAATGTCATCTGCATATTCCAAATCTTCCAGTGTAGAAAACGTTGTCCATCTAATTCCTCTTGGACTGCCCTCTGTAGTCTGGCGCATCACCCAATCTATGACTGTCAAAAATAATGTTGTTGATAAGGGGCATCCCTGTCGTACTCCTGTTTTCACTTCGAAAGTTTGCTTGGGTGTTACATAAAAACAAATACTTTGGTTTTTTTTTTTTTTTTTTTTTTTTTTTTTTAAATATTCTATCACGAAATTAGTAGCGCTCGACAAAGAAAAAGTTCGTAAAAATTGGTGTGCATGAGCCAATAACATACCGAAGTGAATTGTTTTTGAACGGTTTGACACAAAATGATCAAGATGATAAGGTGGCATCCCAATTTGTTAAAACCACATGTTAAGAGGGAACACTCTTAATGGAATGACAATACAAATCTCTATGTTGAGGTGTCAAATTTAGCGGGACAATAATAGTTGTTAAGAGACTCTACATCTGTAAACATAAACAAAAATAGTTGTTAAGGGGCTTAATAACACCTGTAAACATAAACAAAAAAAGTTGTTAATGGGCTCTTTACACCTGTAAACATAAACAAAAATAGTTGTTAAGGGGCTCTTTACACCTGTAAACATAAACAAAAATAGTTGTTAAGGGGCTCTTTACACCTGTAAACATAAACAAAAATAGTTGTTAAGGGGCTCTTTACACCTGTAAACATAAACAAAAATAGTTGTTAAGGGGCTCTTTACACCTGTAAACATAAACAAAAATAGTTGTTAAGGGGCTCTTTACACCTGTAAACATAAACAAAAATAGTTGTTAAGGGGCTCTTTACACCTGTAAACATAAACAAAAATAGTTGTTAAGGGCTCTTTACACCTGTAAACATAAACAAAAATAGTTGTTAAGGGGCTCTTTACACCTGTAAACATAAACAAAAATAGTTGTTAAGGGGCTCTTTACATCTGTAAACATAAACAAAAATAGTTGTTAAGGGGCTCTTTACACCTGTAAACATAAACAAAAAGCTAGTGCCATGGCAGATAGGGAAATAAAACGTTAGAGATTTCATTATTCCAGCATCGAGAGGTGGGGGGTGGCCAGTTCTTTAATCTCTGCTTTTCCTTCCCTTACTAAAGAGCAAAGTCAGACACCCGCTTACAGTAGTGCAGGCTTGGGCATGTCGGTACGGTACCGTGAGTCGAACCCGGTACTGTGTCGCGAGACCAGCGCTTTAACCACTCTACCAATCGGCACAACAAAACACTTGATGCTGTATGTTCTGGCAACGTCTAATGTAATGTTTCTTACCATTGTTTCAGGTAGATTGTCCGGTGACGGTTATGAACCTCTTCTCACTCAACGTCTAATGCAATGTTTCTTACCATTGTTTCAGTTAGACTGTCCGGTGACGGTTATGAACGTCTTCTCACACAACGTCTAATGCAATGTTTCTTACCATTGTTTCAGTTAGACTGTCCGGTGACGGTTATGAACCTCTTCTCACTCAACAATGAACATAAGGAGATAATTAAATAAATTGACATTTTGCGTTATGTACACAGAATCAATAACAATATCATGGTTCCACAAGGGTCCCGTGTAGTATAGGTTAAAATATCATAATCTAATGGCAACAGTATATATATTACTTAAATAAGATTGTAAAAGTGTTAACATAATAATGACCAATGTGACGAGCACAATAAAGATTTCGTTCATTCGTTCTACCTCAATGACACAGCAACTAAAATGCTTGCACCACACCTCATGCATAACCCAACACTTCAACAAAGACAGTCAGACACAGCTACCAATCTTGCTGTCATCTCAACCATGTTCTAACACAACGGGAAAAAAAACAGTTCTTGAACTTTGGAACATTCAGACAAGTAGCGGTAATCGCTCATAGTTAATCAGTTTTAAGTTCTACCTGCGCTCTTAGCCACAGTGACTCTCATCCAGATTCCAGCTTAAGAATAACGTCTGCTTTGCTTTGGGTAAAGTACACAGGTCACACAAAAGTTCCAGATTTAAAAATTTGCTGAAACATCACTTCCTTTCTCACTGAGATTTGCAGTATGACTCTTCGGTGCTTTTTTTCATCAGGATATAATTGTTTTTTTTTTTGCTTTGTTATTTCATCTTCTATTTTTGTTATTGGTTGAATTATTTGAGTTGAGATTTTCTTGTCTATCTTCGTAATTTGACTTGCTTATTTGCTGTATAGTTTAAATTGTTTCTTTCATCTTTCTATTTCATTCTTCACATCATTTTTGTTTAACTCATTCATCAATTTTACATGTTTGCAGTGTTCATTGTCTGTTTCATTTGACCTGTCTACTTTTGTCTTTGTAGCCTGTTTATAACTATGGCTGACGAAAAGTAAACTCCGAAACATCCCATGCTTTCTGTGTGCCGTTAATTTGTAAAACTAATTCGATGCCATTTTCTTCTTTATTTTATATATTCAACATCTGCTTTGAATGAAAAACCACTTTACTTTTGCTTATTTCAAAAATGTAACTTCTATTTGGTTTTAAATGTCAATTATTAATCGTCAAGAATGTTACATACCTCCGTGTCTCTCTCGCTCTTGGTCTCTTATTTCACTCCACTTTTTCTATCTTTTTCTCTTTACCCGAAAATGACCCAAAATGACTTTATTTTCAAAGAACCTCAATAACCCGGACTATTTTGTCATCAATAAACAGCTTGACCAAACAAACAAACTATTCTTGTTCTCTAATAATTCTAGTTTTGCATGTGTGTTGTTGTTGTTGTTGTTGTTGTTGTTGTGTTTTTTTTTCTTTCAGGACGCCCTGGCGCAACAATACCAGGCGGTAAGATGAATGCTTACTAACACAGTTTTAAAAGATTTCAAAAAAAAAAAATGAAAAAATAATACCTAACAAAAAGTATTACCCAAAATAATCTTTTAAAACAGGCTGCAGAGAATGCTCTGATTGAGGCCAGTCTGCACAGAACCGCTCTGCTAACTTTATTGAAATTTATAGTCGTCGGTTGCGGAGATGGCAGCTGATGAACTCATGATGATGATTACCAGTGTATATTTTTAAACAAAGACTAAATAAAATGCTGTGAAATGTGTGACCAGAGGTTGGGATGTTATTAAATAAAAGACTTGCCTGGACACATCACAGGATATAAGGATAGTGCCAGATAAGAGACTGGTCCCCCTTTCTCTGACAAGAGCAAGGGTGTATCGACATCAATAGTGGGGTCAAGCTATGTAAACCTACAAGTATGAATATATTGTTGAGTACTGAAGGTCTATCTGCTACATCTCTAGATCCCACATTGATTAATGACTATACTTTTATTTTAAATGACTAGTTATCTAGGGGAAAATTTTGAATTATTATAGGTAATAAATCTCAATACAGTACATTACCTTAATAAGAATTATTAAGCAAGACTGACTGAAATTATTATTTATAATTTATTTGTCTTCTACCGATTTATTTTTGTCGGTCAGGAATTCTCAAAAGAAATCAAATGATATTTACAACATTAAATAAATAATATGGAATATACTTTTCCATAATGCATAAAATGGTAAAGGTAAGGTGATAATGTCAATTACTTTCTTTCCTAATACTAAGATCACTGTGCCTGGACTGTAGAATTCACTTTCTTAAACAAATGTCCTACATAAATCATCCTGCAATGTCTTTTATTAGGTGTGGTGTTTATAACTTTATTAGTGTCTGGATTCGCTGTTCAGTGGAACTAGATTCCACTTATCTTAATATATATATATGATGATCTGCATCCAACAGGCCAGGATCACACCCACTGCAACTCTAGGCTGGGAATCTTGGTATGACTCTAAATATATTGAGAGCTGTAGGTACCAACAGGCTTCCTCTCAGTGGATGTGTTGTACTTTGTAATATCAAGACAGAACCTAGAATGAAAGATAACCGCATTCCCTGTAGGTTCCAGCACCACTTCACACACACACACACACACACACACACACACACACACACACACACACACACACACACACACACACACACACATAACATCACATATAGACATTAATCAGATCTTGTGCTAACAGTTTGCACAGGACATATAACTTCATGTCTTCTACAGCCAGTTCCATGTGATTATTCATTTCCTGTAAACATCCTATTATAGATTCCTTAGCCCATGATTGGCTTCCATACAATGATTTGGTTAAGTACACAATAGTAAGTGACAACTTGATTACATCATGGTAACAATTCCTGTACTCCTATCTTATGGTCGTGAACAATGTATACTTCCATAATGAAATACTCATTCAAATACCTTATTACAACTTATTGTCGTAATTTTGCTCTACTGCCAGATATTCTACACATTTTATACAGCTGGATTTCGTCTCAAAATCACACAGGTATGCCCTCAATGCAGCAACAAACTAGTCCTGTAGTTTCACTTTCTACACATCACCGAACACATAAGCGGGTATACACAAGCAAATAATTAACAATATATACAAATATATATATATATATATATATATATATATATATATATATATATATATATATATATATATATATATATATATATATATATATATATATATATATATATACACACACACATATATATCTTTCCTACCATCAGGCAATAATACACAAGCTGATACAGGCTTTCAATAGAATCTAGGTCTGCTTGTAGCTCAGAGCGGCAAAAGACTTTGCATTAACAATTTGCGCTCGATTCATGCAGCTTGGTATCATTTAAATGTTATGGCGGAAATCCTCGAAGTCCCAGTTCTATGATGATAGGAAACTCTTTACAAAGCGATACAACAGGAAGCAATCTGATCATCAGACGAAGTCCCCTCGTCCGATAAGTGTTTCGGCCCTACATACTCCTTTACGCTCTAAGGGGGGCGGGCCCACTTAGGTCATGACTCCCAAGCGTCTCAGCCTCCTGTTGTCTTGTATCGAAAATGAACCCATTTCACTTATGGTAGCAACTTTAATGCACAACTCCGCCAGCCGTGGAGGCAATTGTGAAAGTAACAACGAGAAAACAAATTATTCCGTTCGCTCCGTAGCACATCACATCACAACTACGGACACACACTGAGTAACCTGCGTGAAACCGACGAGACTTGACACTGCGCGCTCGCCGCTGAAATTCTTCCTGACACCCCTTATAGTATACATCGCCTGTCGCCTCTCAGCCACAGCCTTTTCACTAGTATGCCTAAAAACTCAGCGTATTGTGGACTTAGGAAAAAAAAATTCCTGGTGTTTTCTGTACCGCAGCGTTTATTGTCACGATTTCCATTGTAAATTGCGGTTGTTCCACAGCCAGCCTGATGCCTTTTCGGCAGTTTCACTAAGCCTCTTCAGTGCCCTTAATCTCGACTGTCCCTTCAGCCCCAACAGTTTCAATAGATCATACACTGATGCAGCCACAAGCCCTCTTGCGCTCACTTCAACAGCCATGACCCTTGCAGTGAACCCATCGTGTCTCAGATCCGCGGCCAGATCACTATACTTGGCCTCTTTGAACGAATATTGCTCGTCTAATCTGGATTCAAATGGCACGGTCAGTTCAATGAGTATGACCTGAAGCGTTGCAGAAGAATGAAGCACTATATCCGGCCGTCTCCGCGATTTTCTGATACTCTCTGTATATGCCCCTCGTCCAGGTAGGTCTACCGCCATCTCACAGTCGTTTGCACAGTCAAGAATCGAGGAAGTTGAGGGGGACTGCGGTAAGACGTGGAGTACAATGGATGGGTTTGAAAAAAAATATAAAAAGGTGATTCGTCTTACGAGGACAAAAGACAAAGAAAGTAGTCTACGTTACGGCCACAAGGCCTTCGTCAGGAAAGGAAAGAAAGTGAAGGCTAAATAGGATACATAAGAACTAAAATAAATATAAAAATAAAACCTAGGTACTTCCCTGAAGGAAATGTATCGAAATCTTATCAATATTCGCGGTCCAACAGCGGATGTCACCATGACCAAATCCCCGTCTATTCGTTTGTGTGTATCCGATTACCTCCCTCAGTTTGAGTGACTCTTGGGCAGCATCAAAAGCTTCTTCCACTCTCCACTTCCTTCCCGTTTTCAGTGTGGGCTGAATGGACTTAACCACGTCATCAGCTGACTCGCGTAGCATCACTGCAAGCCTTGCCTTTCCAACTTTGTACTCTTCAACAACTGACTTGAAGGGAAGCAGAAATTTTGACTTTTTGCAGTACAGTGCTACATGACATCTGACAGACCTGGTCGTACTCCTAGCCATATATATATATATATATATATATATATATATATATATATATATATATATATATATATATATATATATATATATATATATTTATATATATATATCTATATATATATATATATATATATTGTGTGTATCGGTATCGTTTATTCTGCTCATCCTATGGTCACACTCTGACGCTGTAACAAATAACATATAATTTAAACAATCAAACACCCTATGGTCACACTCTGTCACTGTAACAAATAAATCAAACAATCAATCATCCTATGGTCACACTCCGTCAATGTAACAAATAACATATAATTCAAACAATCAATCAATACCCTTTAGCTCACCAAGGAGCATAGTCCTTCCACGAACACATGCTATGTCCTCCTGTCACGTGACATCAGTTCAAGGTCTTTCCTTGTCATCCTCACCATTTTTATTTTCTTGAACACCTGATTGCTAGCGCAGTGTGGTAACCATTATACCAGCCCGGCTCCCTATGCTCCACTTTTTTTTTTCTATAACCAGCGACACTCGAGCTTTCCAGCTCTTTCGGCCCAATGACATGTCATTGCGAGGCTGGGGGGTCAGTGGACTTTCCTTCCAACCCGGTCAGGAGCTTCGCTCCTTCCCATCCACACGGGATTTATATGCAGGAGCCGTTCAGGTTATTCAGTCAAATTTCCGGTCGTAAACATTTCTACAAACGCTGACGGCCGGGTTTGAACCATGAACACCTGGTCGCCAGTACAACGTCGTAGCCATTACACCAGCGCGGCTCCCTATGCTCCACTTAAAACTGGTACGACTGTCTTCAGGATGCACTTTAGAAGCACACCTCAACGCAATAGTACAATTAAAACAAAACAATAGTTAAACCTTCTTAAAACAACTTGCACTACGGTATTATTTTATTTCAAGACACCACTTCCATACAGTCTGTCTCTACCCATAGACTAACCTAACATATTCCTTATAATTGGATGAACAGAGTGGTCTTCATCACCCGTGATGGACGAACAACAACAAAAACAAAACAGTTAAGTGAATCAGCACTAGAACGAAGAGTCCACATGTATACAGTACTCGAGACAATTTTAAGCAAGTGAGACTACAAAAACAAATATATATATATATATAGCTATTATTATTTGAGTTCAAATTCCGGCTAATAAGTAATGAGGGGACACATTAAAAAATCTCTCTAAATCTCTCTCTCTCTGTCTTTCTTTCTCTCTCTGTCTCTCCTTGTCTTTCTCCCTCTCTCTCCCCCTCTCTCTCTCTCTCTCTCTCTCTCTCTCTCTCTCTCTCTCTCTCTCTCTCTCTGTCTTTCTTTCTCTCTCTCTCTCTCTCTCTCTCTCTCTCTCTCTCTCTCTCTCTCTCTCTCTCTCTGTCTTTCTTTCTCTCTCTCTCTCTCTGTCTTTCTATCTCTCTCTCTCTCTGTCTCGCTGTCTTTCTCTCTCTCTGTCTTTCTTTCTCTCTCTCTGTCTCTCTGTCTCTGTCTCTCTCTCTCTTTCTCTTTCTTTCTCTCTCTCTCTCTCTCTGTCTTTCTTTCTCTCTCTCTCTCTGTCTCTCTCTGTCTTCCTCCCTCTCTCTCTCTCTCTCTCTCTCACTCTCTGACAAACCATAAACATTTAACAAACGTATTCCAAAGCCTCCTGTCACGTGCCATCAGCTCAGTCACTTTCCATCCCTTTATTATCATTTTAATTTCTGTCTCTATGTGGTGGTGTTGTCTCCCCTGTTCCGCAAAAGTGGTCTATCAATGGCCAAACTTACAATATAAAAATGAGGGTCTTCAAAGGTATTAACTTTCGCTCATGATTATTCTTGGCAGAGGTATAAATAGAAGAATGCTACTTCTATTTAAGGGAGCTTCACAGGATTTTAAAGAAAAGCAAGTGTCACAGCGTTATTTCGCAGTGCATTTAATGTCTTGTGTTTGTCGAAAAGCCAGTCGGGAGAGCCCGAGGTTAGCCGAACTGGTGGGTCATGTGACTAGCGGAAGTCGGGGAAAAAGGCGCAAAATTAGTCAGTGAGAAGTGAGTCTTTTGTTCGGGAAGGACGTTTTCCCTATGCCAGCGAGATCGCTGCGGAATATATATTGTAGACTGTAAACTGAGTGCCTGCCAGGTTTTCGGACCTTAGTGATAATTACGATGTAAAGTCTAGAGCAGTGAAGGGTCTAGATCGTATTGTCTACAGCCCTTAGTTCGATAAGATGTCAATAATTTTGAGTGTGTTATTGTCATAGTTTTGCCTCTCGGGTGAACGATATTTATAGCAGCCATTTGTGGTATAGTTTGTACCTTCGTGTATGGTGATAGTTTAAGCTACTAAGGCAGGTTTACAGTGGTTTTCTCATTATTGTATTTGATGCGTTTGATGGCCGTGTGAGGCCTTATTGTGTGTGTATATTATTAACGTGAAGTACCTGTTGAAGGTGTTTATTACTTTTGTGAGCCAGGGTTGTGTCATCATACCCTTAGGAGGGTGAACCTATATTTGTTATTATAAACCCACACAGCAGCGGTGTAACCCGTGGAGTGTTCTCCATTATAAGTGGTTCCTGAAAGCACGCATAACAGCTGAGATCATCTAAGGTGTCATAAACTTTTTATTCTCTCCTTCCCCCCCCCCCCCCAATGAAATTAAATATTGACTCGTGTTTTCTTAGCCCCTGTCTGAGATTCAGCAACTATTAATGAAATAGATCTATGTGGTTATGCATTTAAATTAATGTGAGCCATACGGGTCTTCTTTCTTCTATGATTCTGAGCCGCCGACGGTCAAAGCAGTCAGTGGCCATCACGCCTAGTGGCGTCTTGTAAGGCAACAAGAAAATGATTCCACTTTGCTCGGTCGGTGGCCATCCTTCGTACAATGCCCCAACTCTGGTTCATTCTTTGCATCTCAGCCTCAACAGTCCTCCGCCAAGTTGTTTTTTGGTCGGCCTCTCTTTCGTTTTCCTTCAGGGGTCCATAGCGTAACTGTTCTTGTGATGGCATCGGGGTCTCTTCTGAAGACATCGCCAACCCAACTCAGCGTCTGCCAGCTATGATGGGGTGCATGTCCTCTTGCTTGCTCCGAGTAAGCAGATCTTGGTTGGTGATGGTATTCGGCCAAAAGATTCGGAGAATTTTTCTTAGGCAGGTTGTGTGAAAAGAGGACAATTTAGACATTTCCTTCTCTGTAACTCTCCAGCATTCCGCACCATAAAGATTAAGAGAAAGCACACAGCTCTGATATAATCCTAATTTTGTGCTTGTGCTGTACTGAGAGGACTTCCAGATGTTGTTTAGACTAAAACAGGCTGTTCTTGCTTTGTTCATTCTGTTGTTTATGTCTTTGCCCGCTCCGCCATCTGGTGTTACTATATGCGTGGGACTTTTAACGTACACACGGAACCTGCTATGATTTCGCACTTATCCGATCTCACTACCCAGGAGATAGTGTACTTTCTTTTAGTGTAAATTTTATGTGAATCTTTTCTGTGAATATGTACGTAAGTATCCCATTACACGCCCTTTGAGGTATATTGTGAATTTGGTGTTAGGCCCATATTTTCTTGACCATCGGCACACTAGGGGTGATATGATCAGCTTTAACATTTACAGAGTTGATCTGGTGATAGGCTTACCGGGGGTCGATCCAACGCAACATCGAACAGAGCCTTGGCCTGGATGTGGTAGTCAAGTGTGACTAGTCAGACGGCCAACCCAGTACCGACCAAAAATACGTGTAGCTTGCTGCCGGAAGTCATTTTTGCGACACATCATCATTATCATCATCATCATCAGCAGCAGCAGCAGCAGCCATCTCTACAACAAAGGTCGGCTACAATGGATCTCCAACGTCTTCTGTCTCTAGTCTTGATGGTGCACTCTGGTTCACGCATGTGAACTTTAGGACTTGTTGGGACTAGCCTTTCAAGACTTCATCATGAAGCAAATACAGTTGGTCCTTTCTAACCGTGGTGTTTGTAAAGTCTGCGTTAGTCTACTTCTTCTTCCTACACTCTCAGACGTCTGCTTGAATGTTTTCAAAGAAAGTAGTAGTCAGTTTGAGGCCATTTGAATCTCCGTAGAGCTATTCGCCGAATGGTACTGGTGTCGACCATATGCGCTTTCTCTGTTCCTCATATGTTAGGCATATTTGAAGCAGTTCAGCAGTCATTTTATCAGTGCCACAGTTACACTGATCGGTAGTTCCTATCTTTAGCTTGTTGAATAGATGGTATCTCAATCTGTTGTGGCCAGTGCGGAGTCTGAAGATTACCTCTTGTTCTCTTCATTTGAGCTTGTTGTGTTCAGAAAGAAGAAAAATAAACAAGATGAGAAATCTTTTCCTCCGCAGTGTCGCGAGACCATGCGCGGGAAACCGTCTAAGCTTCGCCTTCTCAATGTCAACCACTGCAGGACGAGGAGAGCCATTTCGCTGACAAGGGCGGAGCTAAAGATAAGAACAATTTTAGAAAAAAGTCATCAAGTTTAAGACAAAGGTCAGACTGACCCATACTACGTTGTTTGTTTAATGAGGTGGGGGTGACCAGTTGCCTTGCTGACTGTCTTTGCCTTCCCCTGAACTTAAGAGCAGAGGCAGATACCCCTTTACAGCTGGGTAGACTGGCGCATGACGCTACTAGATAGCGGAACCTCAACAACTTAACCGCGGTTGACAAATAAATTCTACTGTATGGGTCTGGTACATTATCATTCAATATGTTCTTTCTCACTCCTTACGGATCACAGGACCACCTTCGTAACTGGATTCCCTTTGTAGGAAGCTTGCTCCAAGCTATCACATGCTCTTGACAATGTTGTCTCTGTAACAATCTGTTGTAGATGATGGGGTTACCAACCTTATGCACAATCAAGGCCGGTCTTAGAGCATTCAGCACTCATGGCCAGTGATTAGACATTTATCACTTCCCCCACAAATCTACTCGCAAATGTTAAACTCTACTTAAAATTAAGTGGAACAAATGCAGATGTTTTAAATAGTTATTACTTGCAGGAAAAACTACACTATAATAACTATTAAAAATAAATGTTAAAAATGTGTTACACTTTGGTTGTAAGGGATGCAGCTACAACGCATGTTAAATCAAAACAGCACAAACATTGAAAATAATCAGATAGTTGATATTCTCCTGAATCTAAATATGTGAAAATCATTTGTCAGAACATTCTAAGTAGAAATATTTTGATTTTGTTCATAATATTTTCTTCAAAAATTGTGCTTCTCCAATGAAGAGAATCATCATCATCTCATCTCAGCCCGTAACCCGTCATGGGTCGTAGGGGTGCCATGGTGGAAGCATCAGCAGACAGGGTCCTCCACTGCTCTCTATCCTCAGCAATGCGTACAAGTGTGGAAAAACCGTGTCCTTCCCATTCTTTGATGTTATCAGCCCAGGATTTTCTCTGCCTTCCTCTTCTCCGTTTACCTTCGACTGTTCCCTGAAGGATCGTTTTCGAAAGGGAGTCATGACGAGTTATATGCCCAAACCAGGCAAGCTTTCGACGTTTCACTACTGACAAAAGTGGTTCTTAAGAGAATATATATATATATATATATATATATATATATATATATATATATATATATATATATATATATATATATATATATATATATATATATGTTTATATAACTGTTATATATATATATATATATATATATATATATATATATATATATATATATATATATATATATATATATATATATATATGTATAAATATATGTATATATATATATTGTCTACCTGTTTGTAAAGTCTATGTATAAAAATATATATATATTGTAACACATGTTTGTAAAATATATATGTATAAATATATGTTGTACAGGGTGTGTATAAAGTCGCTGGGCAGAGAAATATACCATTACGAAAGACATGTTCCACCAAAAATACCCTGTTTTCATAAGCAATGATACCAACACAACACCTGTTACAAACGATAGCGACTCGTTACAGAGTTATACAACATTAAGCAATCTGATCATCAGAAGGGTCCCCCCATCCGACAAGTGGTTACGACCCATATACAGCCTTAACATCTCTAAAGGGGCGGGCCCAACTTTGCGGTCCATGACTCCCAAGCGTCCTCAGCCTCCTGTTGCACCTCTTGTATCGCAAAAATGAACCACATTTTCACTTATGTCCAACTTTAAAATCCACAACTCCGCCAGCCGTGGAGGCAATTGTGAAAGTAACAAAGAGAAGACAAATTATTCCGTTCGTTCCGTCGCACATCACAACTAAGGACACACACTGAGACACCAGCGCGAAGCCGACGAGTCTAGCCACTGCGCGCTAGCCACTGAATATCTGGTGCCTGACCAAACTCCCTTAAAATATACGCCGCCTGTTATCCTCCTCCCACAGCCCTTTCACTGAAGGTTGCACCTAATTCACAAGCGTATGGTGTACTTAACAACAAAAATGGACACGGTCTGTTTCAGTACTGACCGCTGAAGCGTTTTATTGTCGACGATCCATGCCCATAACTAATGCGGGTTTTCCACAGTCAACACCAATTTTGGTGTTTTCTGTACCGCAGCGTTTTTCGAATTTCCATTGCCCATTGTTGTTCACACAGCCTATGCCTCTTCCGGCAGTTTTCACTAACCTCTGATAGTGCCCTTGTCTGACTGGTCCCCCTCAGCCCCCAACAGGTTATCCACACTACATCATACACTGATGCAGCCCACAAGCCCTCTTGCGCTCACTTCAACAGCCCATGACCCTTGCACTGAACCCATCGAGGTCTTAGATCCGCAGACCAGAATCACTATACAGTGGTTTACCCGCTTTTTAACGAATGATGTTGCTCGTCTGAATCTGGATTTCAAATGAGCACGGTCCCAGTTTCAATCATGATATGGACCTGAAAGCGCAGTTTGCTGAAGAATGAAAGCACTATATCCGGCCAGTCTGTCCGCGATTTTCTGATACTCTCTGGATATGCCCCTGTCGCCAGGTAGGTCTATACCGACATCCATCCTAATCATTTGCACAGTCAAGAGAGATGTGGTAAACAGCTACCAGGACTCGGTTTGGGGTATGCCTACTTTTCGCTCTGCCCTCCAAAAGTACACTGTATTTGCGTGATGCTCGGCCCGGGTGTTGCTATTCTGCCTATGCATAACCTTGCTCAGGTCCTTTTGTCGCACGTCAAGCATCATCATACCACGACTTTATAGTTGTAGACTTTCGCCAGGAGTGTAAATCGCCCTAGCCCAAAGTGATGCATTTGCCTGTCCTCGCTGAGAGCAACGTGTTCAATGCTATCGCCTTCATCCTGAGCTAACAGGTGGCATTTAGCGCACAAGCTCCATTTCACAGATTGGTGGCCGAGGCAGCCAGGATGTATACATTGATCCAACCCGTAGCTGAGCCCTACAACGCTGAGAGCATATGCGCCACATATCTTTCCCATGTCACAGGGCACTGCTCATCAGGGCTTCACTTTCTCATTCAGTCACAAGGTTTGGCTGCCGAGGCTGCAGGTTATACCTTGCACCACTTGCATTTTAGCAAGGCTCCATTGCCACATACCTTCATCAGCTCTTCACTCGTTATCAATCCTGAATCTAACATGTCTCTGCACGCACTCCCTGACTTGAACTGCTTGGAACCACCCAGCTGATGTCCTCCCATGACCAATATCCCCTGTCTATTCGTTTTGTACGCTTAGATACTCCATGAATACTGTATTCCCCTCAGTGTCTGAGTGAACTTGATGATGAGCAACAATTATGGGCAATTTGCTTCCACTCTCAACACATTCTTCTTCCACTTCCATCAGTGTGAGTCTTAATAGTTTTACCCCCCCCCCTTATAGATTTATTTTGAATTGCCACGTCCATTCAGCTGTCTCGCGTAGCATTCATTAGTCATCAGCTTGACCTTCTCCAACTTTGTAACCATTATATTTCTCTTCCAATAAATAAACTTTGACATTTGAAAAGGTGAGCAAGATAGTTTCTTATTTTTTGCATTAACTTATGTGCTATAAATCTGAACGAGAGCCATGGTTTGTGTCACCCCTAGACCACATCTTTCTCCAATGCAACTCTCATCGGTTTGACACTTCTTGCTATGCTATTATTATCGCTATCACTAATCTGTAAACTTGTAGCTTATTTTTTCACTATATATAGCCTAGATCAAGGCCACCACAGCATACTTTCGTTATATCTAAGCCACTGACTTGAACTGGAGGCACCACAGTATAGACGCAACTTTCCCATTGCGAGTTCCTTCGGCGTTTTCGCTAGATGCATGTAGGGTGAGTCTCATGCATCATGTAGTCCTCTGTCTGCCCACTTTCCTATATGGTCTCTTGACACTGCACTCCTCTAGTCCTTTTCAATGAGGCCATTACGCTACACACCCCTGCCTCCAGCTCTCACTTTTAACAGGTTTCCTTAAATTGGACAGTAGGGATTTCTTGGTTGCCCAAATCTTATGAACCATAATCACCTCTGCTTTCTTCTTCTCCTGATCACCTGACGTGTATTAAGCTTCTCGACTTCTTGGTTTGAAGGCTCATATTCTTGCAACCAGACTTGCACTCAGTTCATCACAGGCAGTGCATAACATCTTCCGAGTCCTGATGTTCATCATGATGTCAGAATTGTCTGGTGTCATACCAATGAATCGCCTTTTGAGCAGAATGGCATGTACCACATTCTCCCAACGAGTCATCTTGGAACCCTTTATAGCAAAATACCATTAAAGCCCCGCCTACTTAAGGCCATTAACCTCTTGCAATAATACCATCACGTTTCATAGTAAAACGGAAGAGAATGGTATCAAACCCAATCGCAATTTCCATACTTCTAAGTGCCAATCCACTATCTGTTGATGTACTCTAATGGTTGAATAAATCTGAACAATTAGAAAAACACCTTGCTTGAAATACAAAGCTTCTTATAAGCATCATTGCCTGCAATCTCTTGTGGTGAAATAATCGATTAACAAATTTCTAGGGCCTCTGACCACAATACATCAGGTGATAGGAAAACGGAATTCCATAATCATGCGCTCTGTAGTCCCACCCAGGATATCACATAGGAGGTTTGATTCTCTGTCAGACTTTGCCATTATTGGAATTGTCTTCCCAGATCCATTCGTGGCTACTCGCTCTCATGACTACATCGCTGGAGTACCTGGGTATAGCCGTCCCTTTCTGAATGGAAGTCGTCAATGTTACCCAGTTGCCGAGGATGGTACAATAGTAGTGAGTCTTTTCACCAATCATACTGAGGTCATAGGACATACTTCTTCCGTTTCCTCACATTGAGTAGTGAGAACATCTGGCCTGATACTGAAATGCATTGTCATGTTCATGGAAATTTTGTATTCCTATCGTGAATTGTTTAGTCACCCGGACTCCCGTTTCGCCATTCTTCCATATACCTATGACACTACTTCAATGTCTTGCAAGTTATTCCCACCAGCAATTCTTCAGTAAACAGGCACCTCGCTCAGTCGTTTGAGACACTTCAGAGGACATCTCTATATACACCTCATATTGGAACACATTAGGAAAAAAAGAAAGAAAAAAGAACAAAAAAAAAAAAAAAAAAAAAAAAACCCTGGAGCTGACTTGCAACCAGAGTCTCTCTGGTCAACAATGCATTCCTCTACCTTCTATGCACTCCCGATCTGGTGGGCTTGGGTGTTAAATTCCGCCTCCCTTGGCTGTACATCGGCCATTTAAAGGCATGTTATGCTGCTGAATCCGGCTTCAACCTTTAGTTGACCAATCTGAATATGTCATTCTAAGGTGTTCTTCCCTAGGTCTTCTTTTTACAATGATGTTCTAGATGTACCGGTCTACACCGTGATGCTCAAAACAGCTTCTTTTGGCAACACTTGAAAGGGTCCCATAAATGAAGTAATCTTCTTCCTCTATCCTCTATTTCACAGAGTCTTTCCCTTCTCAGTCCATTGCACACACCTTTGTCTGGCTCTTACTAAATAGGGCATATACTTGTTGGCCTTTCTGGTGACCTCCTCATAAACTTGTAGTAACCACTTAACATTTCTCTGTGGACACACACTGAGTGGCCTATCTCCCCCACCCACATTAACATTTTCGGGCGTCATGCTTCTTAGTTTTTCCTTGGCAAGTTCTTAATTTTTGCTTATTTGTCATGATCTTCTTTTTAGTGGTTGGTTAATTTCCCTGGACTAACTACATCTCCAGTTTCTCTTTGCGACTGTTTGCAGAAGTTGAGTTGGTTGGTAGACAGTTGTGCCTCCTAATGCAGGAGTCCGAACATTTTTAGGCGCGGAGGAGGTGGCGGGGGTGATAATTTGTAGCACACGAGGGGGGATAATTGGAGACGAGGGGCTATGCTACGGGGGATTAGTGGCATATTCGGGGTCTGATTATCTCACTCTGTTGTACCGAAGTGAGTAACGTTTCTTGGGGACATGAGATGGTGGACATGTCACCCTGATTAGCGAAATTTTGCACTGGGCCTGCCTTAGGTGGAATTTGAGCGGTTTGCTTGACTTGCATCTCTCTTCCCGTCCAAGAGAACGTGTGTGAGATATCATCTGGCACGATCAACTTGAAAATGTAACTCTGCAACTGTGCGATGACTCCTAGGTCTGGCTCCTCATATTTATCTTCTCAACATTGTCCTTATTTCAAGCATCGAGAACAGATTGCGCTAGTTGAATCTCTCCCCTGCATGACCTCTCCAAGACTACCTTTCTTCCGTTCTTGTAGGATTTTCATTCCAGTTACCTATGAGAGTAAGATGTAATTCCATTACAAACAGGCCAAATGGTGATAATTCCCAGTCAGTTGATCAAGAGTCTCGAAGTCCCGATGTAATCGCGCCGCCTATGAGCTTCAAAGATACCCGAAATGCCAGGCGGCTCTGGTAGAAATTCCTCATCCCCCCCCTTCTCGCTGGAATCCCTGCGGGCTTATCTATCATTTTTGGGTCTGATGTACGCAATTGAAATTTATTACATGCTTCACACGGGTGCCACTAAATCAGCGTCACGCCGGCGCTTCTAGTCTTATCCACTCAGTGATCATCACTGTCTCTTTCCCTAACACGAAGCATATCACGTCTTTTCCCGATTCGCTTAGCCTGGTTAGACGTGCCAACTATTGATATAGATAAACTCTTTATACTAGAGCGTATAAAACATGAAAGCAATCTGGATCTTAAAGAAATGGGTATCCCCAGTCCGATCAAGTGATTTTCGACCTCCGTACCTATACTCCTTTTACAATCTCTAGAAGCGGGGCGGGTACACACCTTCGGCTGATCTTGACTCACTCAAGCGTCTTCAGCTCCTCTTGTTGTCTTGTATCACCGATCATTAATCGAACCAATCTTACTCACTATCACTATCGGTCAGCACAACCATTTAAAAATCACTACATACCTTCACGCCAGACACGTAGGAGGCAACATGTGACTGAATGAAAGAAGTAACATAAGAGAACGACAAATTATTCCTGTTCGTTTCCAGTCGCCATACTAATCACATATACTAAGAGACAACACTCATCTGAGACCCCTACCCCTAGGCGCCCACTAAGGCCGACGACGTCTGTAGCCACATGCTCGCCGCTAGCCTACTGAAAGATTCTCTGATGATCGACACCCCCCCCCCCTAAATATACCTCGCGCATGTATGACTCTTTATACCCAGTCCCACAGCTCCTCATTCACTAGTACACACAAAAATTCAGCGTAATGGCTGGATACCTTAGAAACCCCCACCATCTTATCCCTCTCTAAATAGATTTTGTTAAGGTAGTTAAGTCTGTACTCTTGCAGCGGTTATATTATGTAGTACAATATCGATTCATCCATTGCCATTGCGGTTGTTGCATCAGCCAGCCCTGTGATAGTTGACCTTATTATTTAGCTTGACATTAACCTAACCGTCATTATCAATGCACGCGCGGTTACAAATTTATTTTCACCTTTTTATATAAAAGTCATGGCGGCAGCAGAATACTATATTAAAGTCATGTACTCGCCCAGTTAAAATGCATATTCGACGCGTTTGCATATTCATACCATCGATATTATATACTATGTCATGATTCTATATGTCCAGCTTTATAGGTCCGTCACACATATCAAACATGCCAGACATCAATAAAAAACTGATATGATAGAAAAATATGGACAGATAACCAATAAACTGATCAGTTTAGGGTGTATGTTGCATGGTTTTATATTCATGTATATATTAGTATGTCTTTCATGATGCACGTTAAATTTATTATTACGTGTGTAAAATGCACTCTCGCTTTTTTCTTGTACAGAGAACAGTTGTCCCTCGCCATTTCAGCCAGGCAAATACTTCGCCACCACTACACCAGCGCGGCTCCCTGGTGTCTGTCATGATTTATAATATAAATGTGTAAACAGATGCACATGTGCCTAAATAAGGATAAGCGAACTAATGAGAGACGGATACACATCTGACTAAATAAGGATAAGGGAACTAACAAGAGACGGATACACATCTGACTAAATAAGGATAAGGGAACTAACAAGAGACGGATACACATCTGACTAAATAAGGATAAGTGAACTAACGAGAGACAGATGAACATCTGACTAAATAAGGATAAGGGAACTAACAAGAGACGGATACACATCTGACTAAATAAGGATAAGGAAACTAACGAGAGACAGATGCACATGTGACTAAATAAGGATAAAGGAACAAGCGATAGACAGATGCACTTCCTTAATAAGAAAAGCCAAAAGAAAAAAAATGACTAACCAAAGACAGACAGCTTGCAACAGTTTTAGTTAAAGGAAAGACTAACTCAATTATTTTGTACTTGTTGTTTTCTTTTGGGGGTTGGGAGTGTGCTCTGTATAGTTATTGTTAAAACTTGTGATAAATGTAAACACAAGTAGGAACGTGAACAAACGTAGCCCTGCTCTGTAGATAGTTTTTGTTGTAATAGAGCTATGATAAACTTACAACCGCACAACGATTGGCGTCCATTAGTTTAGACGCGCATCGAGCACTTAATTCATTTCGCAGTTTCTACAAAAACTTGTTGGTCTATGAAACACACCTTGAAGAGGAGATGTGCACAGAGGATTAAGTTCAAACATTAAAAGTGTTAATGTCGTGCTCGTCTTAACCCACTTTAGATTTCATTATCGGTTATGCTAAAAATAGAACAACAAATACGTCATAACTGCGCTACAAGGACTAGGAATTACCGAATATTTGTTCTTAACAACTTTTCGATCTCAAAGACACGGCAGTTTCTAACTTGTACACCTAAAATGGTTTTAGTTTTCACCAGGGACAAAAGCAAGAAAACAGCAGAGAAAAGATATAACATCTGTCAGACAACTACTTATACTGTGGATTTCAATACATAAACACCTTCATACTTGGCTCGTACCACTATAGGACGACCACAGCATACAGTAGCTGACAATAATAAACTGTAACACCTTTGACAGGTAAGTTCCCTTTTTAGTAAGGCACTGCACACAATGAAGCTCCACACGGCTTATAATACATATGAAATACACTGACCATAAATGCCAATACAGCTTGCACTACTAACAACTTAATAAACCAGTATCATACTCACTGGTATGGCCGCCCTGAACGGACGTCACAATGATTTTCGCTCACGGCGAAATTGTATACTACGATCAAGCAAAACATAATTCATAAATGACCCAACATCACCGGTCTAAGGAAATGCCACTAGAAAAATACCTTACCACTCTTGCATTATGCTCTACAATCCAAAGATCGCATGAAAAAAGCAAGCACTAAATCAGAACAAGAATGGCAAACTCTCTTCAGCAAAAACGCTGACAGGGAACAAAAGACGACCTATCCCGGTCGATGGCCAGAAAGTCAACTGCCTTTTTTGCGCCAGAATTTGCGTCCACTTCCTTTCCCGGTCACCTGACCAAACGGGTTTTTTTTTATTCTATCAGTGTAGCCACTCACAGCGTGACCAACATAATATTTTGTCGAACATATATACTATGACACATCTAATAAATGTGCCGGTCAAAAATGCCGCGAGAACACAAAGAACAAATAGAAAATTTGCAGCTAGTAGAAAACAGGCGGGTGACGGAATAACGAAATAGTAATGATAATCGCAAGATAAATAACAATGAAATCAGAATACACATGGTAAACAAGTACAGGAAACGTACAACAATAATAAAGTACAGGAAAAGTCCAACAATAATAAAGTACAGGAAACGTCCAACAATAATAAAGTATGCAGTAATAATGTAGACGTGACTGCTATCATTATTGGCCCTGAGAACGGGGGTTGGAGTGGCTAAGAGGTGAAGTGTCCGCTTCGAATTCTAGAGGTACCGGGTTCGATTCCCGGTAGAGGGAATATAATTTATAGAAATTTTTTTTTCAGAACCAGTGGTCCCAATGATGTCATCCCCCCCCCCCCCCCCTCCGGTCTCTTGGGTAATGAGATCACACGACTAGTCTTCTCGGACAAGGGCCACAAAATAGGAGGTCCTGTGTACAAGTTGCGCACGTTAGAAATCCCACGGTAATTAGAAAAATTAACCCCTGCTGTGGGAACATTTAAAAATTAGAAACCTACCCACTGTGAACGGTGGTTTGGTTTTGATGGAGAGAAGGAATGTGGAAAAATGGTTTGAGAGATATGGATGGGTTTGGTTACAGATTATGTGTCGTTGATGAAGGGAGATGGGATGTGTAAGGATGGGCTTTGTCTTAAGGGAAGTAACTTAGAATTAAGTCCCTTACAGGTTTGAGTGAGTTGAGAAAAAAGTATGCACGGGAAAGTCGAGATGGGAAAACACATGTTAGGCGTGAACGAAGAAGGTTGGAACGGGGTTTTGACAGAGTCTGGTTTGAGACGCGCTAGGTGTAGGCAGGGAAAGGTGTTTTCTCTCAAGTGTGTAGTTAGATATTGAACTTGCTCAGCGTAAGATTTGATATTGTTGTATAAGATATATTCGGAGCACCAAAGTGTTTGTGTAAGAAAAAGTGTATTTCAAATGAAGAAACAAAACCAGGTACGTTTTGACATTTTGATTTATAACTAGCGTATGTAGCTCAACAGACCAGGTCTGAGCAGAGGACAGTAAACAGATGAAATCTTGGTAAAAGTGACAGCCCTGGCGGTTAAGGCCAGTTTCTCGTATAGAGATATAACAAGAAGCATGGGAAAAGAAACATAAAATAAATAAGCAGTACAGAAGAACGACAGGAAGTTCTGTCTGAATAAATATATGACATGTTCTATAGCTGGGACAAGTAATAGTAAGAAGACAAGCAAAATGTATGTGAAAAAATGGATACTGAGATTGTTTGAAACTGAAGATTGTATTTTGCAAGACTGCCAACCTTGAAGAGAAAGGTTGGGCATACCATTTTTACTCAGTTATCAACGTATGTTAATAAAGTTCCCCCATTGATATTTTCACTGCTGTTTTTTTTTAGTGGTATCGATTGATCAACAGTAGAGTCAGTCTGGTATGTATTTACTTTACAACACACTATCTACTGAAAAAGTAGAGTAGCTGTGATATCTGCACCTTTCGGTCGAGACTTCTGCAGGCATTTTTAGGACCGGGTTTGCCTTCATTAGTATTTACTTTACAACACACTATCTACTGAAAGGGCAGTGGTCCGAATCTTGCAATACGACTCACGGCTACACCACCACAGAAATATTTATTGAATGTGTGATTCCTATATACACACATTGGGATCCTCGCCGGTGCTGCGAAGTTCGTGCACTGTGCTGAGATCATCCTTATGTGATCTAAAGGAGGAGATCGGAGCACTAATAAAATGTCCGTGTACAAAGAAGATAGAAATTAAAACCAGACCAAACCCTGAGAACAGCCATTATAGTACAACCCTAGAGTACTTCTTTGTTTGGCTTTTGCGTGGCCAACATTTTGTATGTTGTTGCCAGATAGACTGCTTTCGACAACTGAGATATCAGGGTTACCTAGGGGATCAGCTTTTGTTTTGGATATAAATAATACATACATAGGTATCTCACGATATCTCACGTTTACTACGAGATATGGATCTTGACGTCTGGATTATATGACAAGGATATTATCACCAGCTCACGCTGTTCTTTCGTTCAAGTTGCCAGGGTAACTCTGGCCGTCATTGGTAACTTGGCTACAATACAATTCCAGATTTGACAGGAACGTAAACAAAGAAAACAACGCCACAATAGCAATGGTATATTTACAATAAGTGTCAAAATACATTCACATAATTTATAAAGGTGTCTTTACGAAAATACTTTTAATCCAGAGAAGTGAACCAGCTACCCTTTCATTGCAAATTAAGAACTCGCTCAAGTCATGGCGGCCACACGGTAATCTATTATATTTATTCAGACGAGGCAATGAAATACTTAATCATGGCTGGGCCTTCCTGTTGGGGAGAATGCACTAAATTGTGTGGATATAAGTGCAGTTTTTTTTTTTGGCGTTGTGAACTTGATTTGAGACAGTTTGTATCCCCTGTTCAACTGGAACACACAAACTCAGTTGTCAAAGTCAGGCATTTTAATTCTCAACTGACGTTTGTTATTAATTTATTTTCTTGAATTACGTAACACTTTTTATCTCATTTATTCCATTTTACTTTATCCTTTAAGTTGTCGGTGACGAGATATTTTATTTTGGTTGTCTGTGACGATATTTGAATTTTGATTGCCTGTGACAATATTTTTATTTTGGTTGTCTGTGACAATATTTTTATTTTGATTATAACAATATTTTTATTTTGGTTGTCTGTGACGAGATTTTTTATTTTGGTTGTCTGTGACGATATTTTGTATTTTGGTTGTCTGTGACGATATTTTTATTTCGATTGTAACAGTTGTCTGTGACGCGATTTTTTAAATTGTGGTTGCCTGTTACAAGATTATTTATTTTGGTTGTCTGTGACGGGGTTTTTTATTTTGGTTGTCTGTGATGAGATTTTTATTTTGGATGTCTGTGACGAGATTATTTTTTTTGTCTGTGACGAGATTTTTAATTTTAGTTGGCTGTGACGAGATTTTTTTAAATTTTGGTTGTCTGTGACGAGATGTTTATTTTGGTTGACAGACGTTTTAAGACCAGTGCAGACATTGCACTTTTCTTCAACACACAATTTGACATGAAGTTCAAGAGACAAAAACCATGCTTGTACAAACATTATTTGCATGATGGTTACTGTTTTTCACAAGTTTAAAAGCTAGACATCTTATTTATATGATAGCCTTCTATTGGATGTAGCATGCTGTTCTGTAGAAATTTGTTTTCTTCAATGTTCCAAGTCTTAAAGCATCTTCAGTACAAACATAAGTCTTCTTTCTTTCCTCACTGAATGGCCAATCATGAATTGTCACCTTCCAAATAATCTAAGTCCAGGTTAATCTGTTGTGTTTCATTTCCACTCCATTCCCATGGTTCTGCACTTGAAACTGCTCTGATATACATTTTGTTTTATTTTTCCCAGTGATTTCTATATTCATTGAATGTGTGAATGTCATCTTGATAATGCATTTTTATTTCATTTTTTAAAATTCCTTTTTATATCATATTACAGTCTGCAGAAGAGGCTACTTTTCTATTATTAGCCACCTTCAGTCATAACTGACTATGGGACAGTCATAACTGACTATGGGACAGTCATAACTGACTATGGGACAGTCATAACTGACTATGGGACAGTCATAACTGACTATGGGACAGTCATAACTGACCATGGGACAGTCATAACTGACTATGGGACAGTCATAACTGACTATGGGACAGCCATAACTGACTATGCGACAGCCATAACTGACTATGGGACAGTCATAACTGACTATGGGAAATGTGCCCCCTGAGGTGATAGCCCCCAGCTGTTTTTGTTTTTTGCCTGGTGTTCTTTTCTGACACTGACAATCGATGAATCATCAAGGCTAATACTGCTGGAATTTGGGATCAGATGTAAAACCAGCAGGGATGGGCATATGACGGGAAACATCCGGCATGTATACAACCAGTGTGCAACAGGAACAATTAGCATTCGTACCCTTCTACATTTGCTGCGGGAGACTGAGCACCTATGGGTTTGCCTGGAGTGCAGTGACGTCAATTCTGATCAACAATAACTTTTCTCTTCTGCTTGTTGTGAGAGCTTCTTTTCGCCCAATCTGAGGTGGCACCGAAGGGAACATCACCACTTGAAACGATCTGCAGCTTCATCCTCCCAGGTTGCTGGATCTATGTCCAGTGCCTTCATGTCTACAATGACTACAACCCACAAATGCCAGATCCAAACCTCAGAAAGGAGGTATCTGAGGAAGGTGGTTGAAGTAACAAGAAGAGACATGGTCTGCAACCAGACGATACGTCAAGGCCTAAAATGCCACCCCCTGCAGACCCAAGTAGAATAGTCCCAACTAAGATGGTTTGGCCATGTCTGCAGAATGGGAGAAGATCAGCTACCACGACAAGCATGGGAAACAAAGAGCCAAGGATCCAGACCCCCAGGACGACCCAGAGTCCGCTGGGAGGACAACATTAGACAATCTCTGAAGGACCGAGGACTAGAATGGAACCGGGCCAGGAGGAAGACAGCCGATAGGATAGTCTGGCGCTCTCTCTTCCAAACCTCTACACCTCACGGTAGAAGGGGAACGACTAAGTAAGTAAGTAAGCCTTCATGTCTCTCTTGCACACATCTTTGAACCTTGACTGTTCTTTTGCCGTTTGTGAGTTGCACGTTGAAAATATCTTTGGGGATGCAACCATCTTGCATGCTGCGGACTTGGCCAAGCCAGCATAGTCTGCACAGTCTAAGCAGTGTTTTGAGCTTTGAAGGCCAGCATGTGACAGCACTTCGAACTTTGTCTTTCCACGAAGTTTCAAGGATGTGGTGTACACAACGTAGATGGAAGGTTTTAAGCCTTCATTCTTGCTTAGCATAGGTTGTCCATGTCTCGCTTTATATAGAAGCATGCTGGTGACACAGCATTATATGCTGCAGCTTTGGTCTTGATTGTGAGTTTAGAGTTTCTCTAAACGTGTTGTGAGGTGGGCAAAGATGGCCAGTAAATGCACTATTCATTATGAGTACTGTCGAAATATATATTTATTTCTAATTCATGATGATTAATTTTGTAAATGACTAGAATTTATTCCACGGGTTTTTTTTTAAACGACAAGATAAGCTCTAAGCTTATAGTTTCTAATTTAAAAGTTAAATAACCGAAGTGGATAATAATAATAGTATATGTTTCGCAAGTGAGGATAGGATTGAGAATACTATATTGTGGTGAAGTATTTTGTATTTTCCTTCCTAAGTCTAGTGCTGGGTCACATACACAAAAACCTACCAGCGGCTTCCATATAAATCTGAGAAAAAAAGGGGATCTACGTCTATGTCTAACAGACGCAATACAAAGACATTAAAAAGAACGTGTAACTGGACATATGTATATCCATATTTCCTTTTTTCCATAATAATAATAATAGCCCCTTCAGTCATAACTGACTATGGGAATGCGCCCCTGAGGTGACAGCCCTCAACTGCTTATTTTCCTGGTGCTCCTTTCGACGTTTTCTCCTCACCTCTGCTTCTTGTGTGAGCCTCTCTTCGCCCAATCTGAGGTGGCGCCGTAAATAGATAGCATCGCCACTTAGTGCGATCGGCAGCTTCATCCTCCTATGTTGCTGGATCCATGTCCAGTGCCCTCATATCTCTCTTGCACACATCTTTGAACCTCAGCTGTGGTCGCCCAACTGTTCTCTTGCCATCTGCTAACTGTCCGTAGAAGATATCTTTTGGGATGCGACCATCATCCATGCGGCGAACATGGCCAAGCCAGCGAAGTCTGCGCTGTCTAAGAAGCGTATACATACTTTGAAGGCCAGCACGTGGCAACACCTCGACATTTGTCACTTTATCTTTCCACGAGATGCCGAGGATGCGGCGTAGACACCGCAAATGGAAGGTATTGAGCCTTCTTTCTTGCTTAGCATAGGTCGTCCAGGTCTCGCTGCCATATAGGAGTGTGCTGGTGACGCAGGCATTATATACCGCAGCTTTGGTCTTTATTGTGAGTTTAGAGTTTCCCCAAACACGTGATGTGAGGCGGGCAAAGGTAGCTGCAGCTTTGCCAATGCGGCTGTCGATTTCTGTATCCAGTGAGAGTTTGTCATTGATGGTAGACCCTAGGTATGTGAAGTGGTGCACCACTGCCAATTCATAGTTATCGATAGTGATAACTGGTGCAGCACCCACATCCTGACTCAGCACATTCGTTTTCTTTAGACTTATTGTGAGGCCAAAGTCCTTGCATGCTTTAGTGAAGCGATTCATCAAGCTCTGAAGCTCCTGTTGGCTTTGAGTGACGACTGCAGCATCATCAGCGAACAACAAGTCTCTTATAGTGACCCTTCTGATTTTTGTTTTTGCCTTCAGCCTTGAAAGATTAAACAGACGGCCATCTGACCTAGTGTGAAGGCATATTCCTTCAGTTGCATCTCTGAATGCATGTTTCAAGAGTAAGGCAAAGAAGATTCCAAAGAGGGTCGGAGCCAGAACACAGCCTTGTTTAACGCCACTTCGTATATCAAAGGGCTGTGACGTGCTTCCAGCATATTGGACTGTTCCCTTCATGCCGTCATGGAATGACTTTATCATTTCCAGCATTTTAGAAGGGCAGCCTATTTTCAGGAGGATTTTAAAGAGTCCATCCCTACTAACCAGGTCGAATGCTTTTGTGAGGTCTATAAAGGCGATATATAATGGTCTTTTCTGCTCTCTTGATTTTTCCTGAAGCTGGCGGAGAGAGAAGATCATGTCTGTTGTTGATCTGCCAGCTCGGAATCCACACTGTGACTCTGGATATATGCGCTCAGCTAACTTGTGTAGTCGCATTAAGATGACTTTGGCAAAAACCTTACCAACAATACTAAGAAGAGAGATGCGTCTGTAGTTATTGCAATCACTTCTGTCTCCTTTATTTTTATACAGTGTTACAATCTTGGCATCTCGCATGTCTTGAGGAATAGTTGTCTCTTCCCAGCACTGGCACAGCATCCTATGCAGGGGATGTAATAGCGTGCTCTTACAGCATTTGATTAAATCAGGAGGAATCCCATCACTGCCTGGTGCTTTGCCAGAGGCCAAGCTATCAATGGCCTTGCTGAGTTCCTCTAATGTTGGTTCGGCATCCAGCTCCTCCATAGTTGGCAGACTGTTGACACCATCAAGGGCTGCAGGCGTAACGGTATTGTCTCTAGCGTAGAGCTCAGAGTAGTGCTCGACCCACCTCTCCATCTGCTTACCCTTATCGGTTAGCTTCTCTCCGCTGATGGTTTTTAGCGGTGCCGTCTTACTTTTATGGGGGCCAAGTGCTTTCTTTATACCGTCATACATTTGTCTAATGTTGCCTGTTTGCGCTGCGATCTGGATGCTCTCACTGAGCTGGAGCCAGTAGTCATTTGCACAGCGTCGAGCAGTTTGTTGAACTTTGCTTCTCGTAGCCCTCAGGATCTGTAGGGTTCTGGCACTCGGTGAACGTTTGTATTCATTCATAGCACTGCGCTTAGCTTCAATGACAGGTGCCATCACATCTGATGAAGCATCAAACCAGTCATTTGACTTTGCTGTTTTCTTACCAAAGGTGGAAAGTGCAGTACTTTGAATGGTGTTCCGTAGATGCTCCCAGTTCTCTGTAATAGTATCACCATTCTGAGGGCTACTGAGCACTTTCTCGAAGGTCGCAGTGAATTGAGCGATCATGAAAGGGTCTGACATCTTGCTGGTATCAATGCGTGGTTTCCCTTCATGTCTGACACGATAGAGTTTTCTTGGTTGTGCTCTGATTTTGCAGCAAACCAAGGAGTGATCTGTATCACAGTCTGCACTATGGTACGAGCGCGTGGAGAGCACAGACCTGAGGAGTGGCCTTCTGACGAGAATCAGGTCAAGTTGGTGCCAGTGCTTGGATCGTGGGTGTCTCCATGACACCTTATGCTGGGGTTTTGTCTGAAAGTAGGTGTTGGTCACGCAGAGGTTATGGTGGACGCACAACTCTAAGAGCCGTTGTCCATTTTCATTCATCTTGCCAATACCAAACCTGCCCAGACACGAAGGCCATGAAACATTATCGGCACCCACTCTAGCGTTAAAGTCAACAAGGAGAACAAGCTGTTCTTGCCTAGGTATGCTTTTGATAATTGCTGTTAGATTCTCATAGAACTCATCTTTAGCTTCTGAGGCAGAGTACAGAGTAGGAGCATACACACTGACAAGGGTGATGGGACCTGTGCTAGTTTGCAGGCGGAGCGTTAACAGGCGTTCTGATCCATTCTCGCCTGGTTCAACCATTTTAGTTAGCGATTTTTTGACCGCAAAACCTACTCCGTGTTCTCTAGCTTTATTAAGATCTTTCCCTTGCCAATAAAATGTGTAGTCCTTCTCGCTCACCGTTCCAGAGCCCGCCAGGCGCGTTTCCTGAAGTGCAGCTATATCCACCTGAAGTCGTTTAAGCTCATCATTAATTATGGCTGTCTTCCTTACATCGTTTACATCCTGTAGGTTTTCGGATAGTCCAGTCAACATAGTCCGGACGTTCCAGCATCCCAATCTGAGAGTTTGCTTATTTCTATTTTTTCGATAATTGCTTGGTGCAAAATTTTCTGTCCACAGTTCGGGTTTGACCCTAATCCCCATGCACCCAATGGGGAAAGCAGACAGTGGCGGGACAACACCTTATTGACTGGGGGCTGCCCAGCTTGAAGCGGGCGGTAGCTGTCCAGTGAGATCCTAGAACCTCTCCCACTGTCGGAAGTAGCCCCTGGCGCCATGCCCTACGCCAATTGGGCAAATGCTTATAACCGGTAACTGCTACTTCCCGTGTTTTGCCGACACCTATAGGGTGAAGCTGGAGTGTCCTCTCCAGGGCGCGAGCTTGGGCACAGTTATATGGAGATCAAGCTGTTGCCCATGCAGCATGTTCCCTTTCTCCACACAGCCGGTAGATCCAAAGGAACGGCAGTAGCCGATACAGTTTGGTACCAGCCATGTCGCAGGAGTTGCCAGAATAATGTCGAATCGACATTAGACTGCCTTAGGGACTCCGACTCCGGATTTATCCTCAGGGTTTACTCCCGAAGCCAATTCCATAAATGGATATTCCCGCAAGGCAGCGGTGGTTTGAATTCAGAGTTCCTTCTCTTAGATAAGCTACCAACCAAGGATCACGAGCCCTATCTGCCCGAAGCTGCTGGTTTTAAGGCGCCAGTCGCTCGCCTTTGCCTTTTCTCCCGTCAGTGGAAACAGTTCCGCCGGGCTCAAATTGAGCCACAAGTGAAGGCCGGGAGCTGGACTTGGTTGTCAGAGGCTGTTTGAGGCGCGTGCCATAGAAGTATTTTATCTGCAGTGAGAGCTTATCCTCACTACAACTCCCGGCAATAACAACCTTTTTTCCATATATATATATATATATATATATATATATATATATATATATATATATATATATATATATATATATATATATATATATATATATATATATATATATACAGTCAGCCCACAGTGGCGAAAAATATCAAACACTATTATTTCCCGATGACCGACCACTTGTGTTGTGGCGAAGAGTTATCCAGAACTGATTTTCATACCTGACATTCCATTAAATATTGGACAATTTCAAGCTAATGACACTGTGAACACTAGAACGCGTGAATATCTGGACACATTGAGGTGAAACAAACAGATTCAATCAAAATAGTAACAAAGCAAGCGTTTTCCCCGAATCAGAGGATTAAATCAGCACCTTTGGGAAAACCGATGCTTGTTTTGCCAAATAAAACCAACACTGGATCTGTGGCACTTACTCAGGAGTTCTGTTCCAGACTTGTTAATCAACAAATTAGGTAAGCACGATTGAAAGGTGGCCACTTGTCTGTTAGAGCGAGCGGAAGAAGGAATGAATCATTCTTGTATTGTATAACCATTATACTCACTTTGTTTATGTCTTTCTTTTCGTTTTTTTCTAATACTGTTCATTTCAGAATAGAATAACGTAGAAACTCTATCCTTTACAGTATAGTCAAATCCTAGACCATAGTGCTATTCTTTTGATCTTTTTTGGGGTTTAATTAACATTCTTCTTGTGGAATCTTATCTCTACAGAGTGAAGTACACTTATGTGTCTATTTCTTTATTTAATTGTATAACCAATGATTTTTTTGGTATTTTCTGATATTATATAATAACTGGTGTGAGTTTTTTTTAATGATAAATAAACATTAACATAAAACTTATTACCAGTGTCGGTCAGCTCGTCCCAATATCCCTACTCCATTAATATAGTTTTTTCACGTTTGTGCGTCTAATTGTCGTCACTTATCTGTGTGTGTGTGTTTGTGTGTATGTATGTGAGTGGTTGATATATATTAATATATCTAGAAAGTATACTGTCCGATCAACACATTTCGGTTGTAAAGATAGGCTGGACTAGAGTACCTTCTTAAATCCAGTGACAGACTCTACCTTCACCAACTCACTAGTGGAAAATCTAGCTGTTTGCCTTATCTCGCACTGAGTCATCACCTTTGTGAGTTTTATTTGGACGGGACCTAACATCGATTATAAATACCTAAAAAAAATCTACGACATTGATGAATGTAATTTGGTAAGAGGTGAAGATTGTGACTTGTACAGATGAGGGTATGAGTCTATGGAACACTGATTGGTAAGATGGTACTGATACAGCTTCAGTGCTCATAGGAAATGAACATTAATAAATGAACTGTTAAGCAAGCACTATAATCGGAGGCTCTTGAAACCACAAGGTGACTTAAAATAATAAACAATACTTACTATTTCCTTTCTGTTCCTTATGGAACATAGAGTCACCCATGCCATGGTGGTTTCTGTAGTAGTTTGTTTGACATGTTGAGGGGGCCAGCCTCATACACAACCTCGCATTAGCCATCTCTTATAGCAGCGGTCCTAGTCTTTGTCTCCTCCGCAGAATTTAAAAAATATAGCAGTGTGGTGAGTTGGGATTATATAAATATAGTTATAGGGGACTTAGTGTACTGACTGAGATCAGCTGTGAAGGTCTCTGTATCTAATAAGTTTGGTGTGTTACAGAGGACCTTACTTGCTGCCACATTTAAACCTCAATCAGACTTATTCTTGAATTTTGTGATGACTACGTTTAATGTCTAGGGTTATGATAGTGATGAATTGTAAGTACACAACAATCAACAAACAGATAAACATCTAAGTTAAGATCCTCAACAATTGACACCAATATGACAGTCACAAACACATAACACTCTACAAATTATCTTATTAAGTCAAGGGTTAAATTTTAACAAATGTATTGAATGTCTCAATATATAGATATCCTGATACGACTACAAAGTGAATCAGGAATCACAATCAAATGTAAACACAATGTTTATGTACAAAATTTTATACAAAGGATCTTTGTCCCGACAAATAATATTATTATAATATAAGTGTAGTGTTGTGATGTAGTATTATGAGGTAATACTGGCTTTTAGAGCTAAGTTGTTGTTTGTCATCATGACTTCATGTGTTTGCACTGGTGGAAATATTATTGAAGGATTCACAGATTCTGTTTTAAATGTTTCTGTCCCCTTTATTATAATAAAGTCAGTTCAGGGGGATTTTTATTCAAAGTTGAGCTCTGTTCGTGCTGACAATCTCTTATCTCAAATAGCGGCTGCAGGAAAACTGTATCCTCTGCTCGCTTGCTTCTTAGTTTGATAGAAAATACACAATGGCCGATATCTTGGGCAAGGAGTCCGCTGCCAGCTTTCTGGATCAAGCAATGCTCAGACCATGTGCTGCTATATTAACATCAGTACCACGGTCCCTGAAATAAGAAGGTGGTGCCTCCTTCTTCATAACTAATATATAATATATTTCCACACTGAAGTACAAGGCAGTACAAACATAAAGTTCAGCGCTGTAGGCCAACTGCTAGCTTTTCATGTAACAAAATATATACACCAGTATTCCTCTCCCTAATGGTTACAACGCCTCTGCAATTCCAGCGTTAATCTCTTCCATATAATAGGATAGGTGTCATGTTACTATATGGCACTCCAATATATATATCTGTATATGCAGTTATACTCCTCTCTGACAATCTTTTACAAAGTGGAGCAATATCTAGGCTTTGCCTCATGTTTGCTACTGAACCACACACATACAGACATAATTTATCATTTCACATTCAATTTTCATATAAAATATATATTAAACATGTCTAGCTTACCACAATTTGTAAGGAAAACACACTAAAGATGACTTGGCAGAGTTTCAATCTGCAGTAAAGTCCAGGCTGTTATAGTTATATTATAAAAATACAGTCCTGCTCTCATCTCGATCAATGTGTACGATATGGCGTCTTCTACAAGATTTTTTCTGCCAATATCGACAGCATTGACCAATCAGTTTGAATCTTTTCAAACTAATACACAGTTGTTGTCTATTCTCTCATTCACTTTTCATCCGTTCCTAGGCATCTACTAGCTATGCAGAGGTCAACCAATGGTCCTTCGTCTAACTACAAAGTTCAGCCAATCCCCTGCTTCGTAAGATCTTAACCTTTCTTTCACTACTATGTTTCGACAAAATTCAGGGAATTCCACCCCAAGCAAACCTGACAGTATCCACGTTCTTTATATGTTTTATTACCAATATTTAATTATCTAATGGACTATTTAGATATTTTATTACATATTCTCAGTCCATATGTCTCCAGGTACCCGAATATATGATTTTAAAGGGGCTAAGTGGCGTGGTTAAAATGTTATCTTTTGTTCGATATTAATTGTTTATTTTTAACTATCACTGTCCGCATCTTTTTAACTGTACTGTCAGTATAAAGTCAGGAATCAGGTGTAAAACAGTAGAATGTCATGTTTCCCAATAAGAGCTAAGATTGAGTCGGGACCTTTTGTTAAATCTTAAGTTTTTTCTTCCCTGTTTATTTGAAATCGCCCTCATGCGTTTCGCATGTGATTGGCGTTCACTTTTGAATCGTGAGACGACGTAGTACTATTGCGTCGCTCCGTCTATCCTTTCTCGTCTCTGCTTAGTCCGTCTGTCTTTTTAGGTTAACCTTGTGTGTATAATTACATTAATGTTAGTAGTTGTATCTAGGTCATTATGCAGTTTGCATATCAAGGTCGTCTAAGAAATACAGTACCAGTTTTATTTTTAGAAACGACTGTGATTCGCGTGTAATATTTACTATCGTACGTGGACGCGTTACAGTTCCTGCAGACAAAGTAGAAAAAGGGGATCTCTTGTTCAGCCATTATGGCGTTCCACAACGCAGGCGTACGCTATTGTGAAAGCACTGGTCTTTCACCATTCTTCTTTCTTTCATATATTTGCTTTATGCTTTATATTTATATTCTAATTTATATATGGGTATTAGAATTTTTCGCCACAATTCTCCCCACTTAAAACAGACATTACATGTCAGTCCATAATTCTATATACACATAGATAAATTTATATCTATGCCTGGTGATCACTTTGATTCTCATCGCACGGATGGCGGCTTAAAAAATCAGCACCTAGATTAGTTTTTCCAGAAATATATTCTATGCTGAACTGAAATGGCTGTAAAAGCAATGACCAGCGGAGTAACCTAGAATTTTCATGCCTAGCTTGCGCTAGAAAAGCCAAGGGTTTGTGATCCGTTTGTAACTTGAATGCCTTCCCATACAAATAAATATTGAATTTCTTGATCGCCCATCTTACTGCGAGACATTCTTTTTCACTAGTTGAATAATTTTTTTCAGCTGTATTCAACTTACGACTAGCATATGCCACTGGGGTTAATTCCCCATCCAGTGAATCTGACTTCTGTAACAGGGTGGCACCCAAACCGATATTACTCGCATCCGTTCTCACAATGAATTCTTGACTTAGGTCAGGTAATTTCAAAATAGGTTTGCTTGTGAGCTTTTCCTTTAATTCTTGGTATGCTAATTCACACTGTGCTGTCCAGGTAATTCGATCTGGATTTCCTTTGCGTGTCAAATCAGTTAACGGTGCACATATGGAGTTAAAGTTTTTGATATACTTTTGGTAGAAACCACATAATGAGACAAAAGATCTCACGTCTTTCTTTGTTTGTGGCCTCGGGGCTTTTCTTAATTTCTCCAAGTTCTTGGGGTCAGGGGTCATGTTTCCCTGATGGACTGTGTGTCCCAAGAATTCTAATTCTTTACATCCAACGCAACATTTGGTTGGTCGGGCTGTCAAATTCGCTTCTCTAAGTCGATCAAACAACATGTTCAGAGAGTCAATGTGTTCCTCAAATGTTTCTGTCGCTATGAGGATATCATCCATGAAGTTTGTGATGCATGGATTATTCAGAGGATCCAACAATTTTCTCATCATTCTAGAGAAGACACTGGGCGCATTTTTCAATCCAAATGGCAATCTGTTAAATTCATAGTGTCCCTCTGAGGTACTAAAAGCTAGATAAGGTCTAACCTCAGGCTTTACTGGAATCTAATAGTAGCCTTTGCTCAGATCCACCTTTGAGAAATATTTAGCTTTACTCAGCCTGGCAAACAGCTGATTTGTATCCGGCAATGGATCCACCTGACCTTCTGTGATAGCATTCAGTCTCCTGTAATCTATACAGAGTCTATGTTCTCCAGAGGGTTTTCTCAAGAGCACCACACTGGCGGTCGTTCCACAGCCAGCCTGATGCCTTTTCGGCAGTTTCGCTAAGCCTCTTCAGTGCCCTTGTTCTAGACTGTCCCTTCAACCCCAACAGTTTCAATAAATCATACATTGATGCAGCCACAAGCCCTCTTGCGCCCTTTTCAACCGCCATGACCCTTGCACTGAATCCATCGTGTCTCAGATCCGCGGCTAAATCGCTATACTTGGCCGCTTTGAATGAATGTTGCTCGTCTAATCTGGATTCAAATGGCACGGTCAGTTCAATCAGTATGACCTGAAGCGTTGCTGAAGAATGAAGCACTATATCCGGCCGTCTCCGCGATTTTCTGATACTCTCTGGATATGCCCCCCGTCCAGGTAGGTCTACCGCCATCTCCCAGTCGTTTGCACAGTCAAGAAGAGATGGTAAACTGCTACCAGGTTTACTCGGTTTGGGGTGTGCTGACTTTCCTGCCCTCAGAAAGTATGTGTTTGTGGTGTCTGGTCGGACTTTGCTATTCGCTTTCATTCTTGCCTGATCTATTGTCACAGCAAGCTCATTTAGCACTTTGTTATGGCGCCAAGTGTATCGTCCTTGCCCTAATGCCACCTTACACGCTGGGAGCACGTGTTCAAGTGTCTGCCTCCCCTGGCACAGGGGGCACTGCTCATCATCCGACTTTCTCCATTTCACAAGGTTGGTGGCCGACGGCAGCAGGTCATACATTGATCTAACCACGAAGCTGAGCCTAAGAGGTGCCATATGCCATATATCATTCCATGTCAAGAATCTCTGCAGGGCTCCTTCCCATGTAGTCCATTGGCCTTGTTGGACCTGCTGCACTGCTTTTAGCAACCTCTTATCATTCTCAGCTCCTCGTATCTCCTGAACTACCATGTCTCTGCGTTCCCTGCTTGATGCCTTGGACCACCAGCGGATGTCACCATGCCCAAATCCCCGTCTATTCGTTTGTGTGTATCCGATTACCTCTCTCAGCTTGAGTGACTCTTCAGCAGCATCAACAGCTTCTTCCACTCTCCACTTCCTTCCCGTTTTCAGTGTGGGCTGAATGGACTTAACCACGTCATCAGCTGACTCGCGTAGCATCATTGCAAGCCTTGCTTTTCCAACTTTGTACTCTTCAACAACTGACTTGAAGGGAAGCAGAAGTTTTGACTTTTTGCAGTACAGTGCTACATCTGACAGACCTGGTGGTACCCCTAGCCATTTTCTCATGAACTTGTTGACCTTCTGCTCTATAGCTTCCACTGTACTTGTGCTTACTTCATATATAAGCAATGGCCACAGCAACTTCGGTATCAACATGAACTGGAGGCACCACAGTTTGAACTTTCCCAGGAGTCTGCTTTGGTCTATGGTCTGTAGTCCTCTGTCTGCCATTTCTATTGTCTGTTGCACTGCATGTTTTTTCATACATACAGGTGTTGGGTCTATAAGTTTCATATCATATTCCAATAAGTTTGTATGCCCCGGACGGTCCGTTAGCACCTCTGTATGATCATCTAGAACCCGTTGCACTCTCTCCTTCTGATTGTTCGTTAAATGTGTACTGATTTTCACCTGTGCAGCGGTCTCACAGGGGTGTAATGGATATTCAAATGATGAAAGTGGTTCTTTTTTCATCTCCATTGCAATAGACAACGTCAGCAAATGTGTCTCTTCCTGTTTTTCTCTTTCCAAATATTTCTTCAGGAGATTCGCATGATAGATTTTTTCTTTCCCCTTCTTATCTATCTTATAATTTGTTCTAGACACCTTCTCTAGAACTGTATATGGACCTTGCCATCCAATTTGTAACTTATTCTGGCTACCGGGTAGAAGAAGCATCCCCAAATCTCTGTCTTTAGCTTTCTTTTGTAACTTATTTTCTGGCTACCGAGTGGTCAGCTCATTCACATAAGAAGCTGCCTTTTCATCAGTCCACGTTCTTAACAGTGCTTCGAGTGGACCTTTTATTAGCCTTCCAAATAATAATGTTGCCGGGGCCATACCGGTTGAACTATGGGGTACCTCCCGATAAGCAAAGAGGGCGGCGTGAAGGTACTGATCCCATGTATCTTGTTTTTCATGTGCCAACTTTCTCAGAATCGACATTAATGTTCCGTTAAATCTTTCCACTTGGCCGTTTCCTTAGGGATGGTATGGGCTACAATGGAAGTGTTTGGCTTGAAAGATCCTGAAAACTTCTTCTGTTAGTTTCCCCTTGAACTGAAAGCCATTATCAGTCAAGATTTGGTTGGGAAAGCCTAACCTTGTAAAAATTGTGAGTAATGCCTCTGCCACATGTTTAGAATCGATTGATGACAGGGCTACCACCTCTCCCCACATAGAACAGGTGTCCACCAGAGTCAGAATGTAGCTGTTCCTCCTCTTGGTTCGAGTGAGAGGTCCCACAATGTCCACTGCAACTCTCTCAAAAGGTGTTCCCACTATGGGCATTTCCCCTAGAGTTGCTGGTGCAGTCCAATGCTTTGGTGCTACTCGTAGGCACTCTGGACAGGATTTTACATATCTTTTGATATCTTTAGTTATTCCTGGCCAGAAATAATGACAAGCTATACGCTGTCCGGTTGCGCTGATCCCCATATGACCACTTAAGGGAATCGCATGCCCTAGTTCCAACACTTTAGTCCTATATGAAGTGGGAAGGACCAGCTGTCCGTGACCATTGGATTCAGATCCAGCCTTCCTATAAATCAATTTGTTCTTCATATAAAATTCTCCCTTGCCTGGAGGTGAATGACATTTGGGCAATTTCTTGAAACACGGCTTGAGTGTTTTGTCTTCCGCCTGTGCCTTCCTCATCTCATCTGGGTGAGTATTTATTGGATTATCCTCCTCCTTTTTAGACTGAGATCTGGTCTGCACTGTGGCCAATATCACATGTCTCTTGGGATTCCCCAAGAAGACATGTCTACACCCCAATATCAGAGGGTAGATTGGTTCATTTATCACTGCTGCTTTGATTACGCCCTCCACATATCGCGTTTTCACATTTATCTTAGCAATAGGGAGTGTCATGGTCGCTACTTCCTTGGTTGCAGCTTGAATCTCCACTGTTTCTGTGGTGTATTGATCTGCTTGCACCAGGTGAGAACTCACAACTGAATCATAATCTAGACCTGTATCATATAAACACCTTATGGTGACTCCATTACAGATTACATCTTCACACACTGGGGGGTGGTACGGTTCATGTAGTTCCTCAGGTTTGACCTTTGTTTCCTTCTTTCCAGATTTCATAGCAGCAAAACTAGTAGTTTTCTTCCTACAATTTTCGGTGGTATGATTGTTCATCCGACAAATTTTACATCACTTCCTTCCTTGGTTGAAAGATTTTCTTTCATCACATTTCCTTTCATCGAATTGTGGGGTTTTATTTTTATTATCATACCGTGGCCTATCAAACTGGTGCTTACCTTTGTTCTGATCTCTATGATCAAACTTATTAAAGTTTTGTGGTGCCTTAAAAATGTCTACCTGTTTCTTTTTATTACCAGTTACCTCTACTTGAGCTGCCTGATATCTTTCAGCAACATTTAGTAACTCACCCAGCCTCTCTGCACCTTGTTCCATGAGAAACTTTCTCAGGTCTGGAGCCATGGACTCTCTTAGCTGCTCTATAAGGATCATTTCCTTAAGATCTTGGGTTTTCCCCAGAGCCGTCCATTTCTCCAAGTATGTCTCTAACCGTGCAGAGAACTGGTGATATGTCTCACCTGACAGTAGATTAGCATTCCTGAACTTTTTTCTATAAAATTCTCCATTCTTTTCATATCTTAACAAAAGAGCCTGCTTTAACATGTCATAATTGTCTTGGTCATCTCTGCTCATCTTGGCAAAAACTTCATAAGCTATACCACGAAGCCCTTGTGATAACATTAGACTCCACCTTTCTATGAGTGACCATTATCCCATATGTTGCACTTGGACAAAAAATGGGTACAAATCTCCAAAAAATAAACACATTAGTTTTCAATATAGAAGTCTTAAAAATTTCAACCGTGAATTATTTTTGAATGATTTGCGAACTGCGCCTCTCGCCAACGTTTTTCAAATTCCTGATCCTGATGACGCCATCGCATGTTGGACAATGATATTTTATAGTATTTTTAATAAGCATGCGCCTACTAAAGAAATTCGCGTGAAAAGGCAAATTAAATCTCCATGGATCACACAAGAAGTTCTTGACTCTATGAGGCAAAGAGATAGAGCGCATAAAAATAAGGATATCACTACATATCGGACAATAAGAAATAAAGTACAATACTTAATTCGCAGAGAAAAGAAAAACTACTTTAGAAATTTAGTTCAGAGTAAAACAAACAGTAAAGAGATATGGAAGGCAATCAACACTTTAGTGAACAAATGAAATTTTCCAGACCCACATACTCCCAATACGCCACTTACTTGTACTGACTTCAGCAATCATTTTCAGGCAGATATCAACAATATAAAATCCACCATTCCATCTCCCCCTTGTGACTTAAGCAAATTATCAACGTTCTGCGAGAACAAATGTACTAACACAATTCCACCCGACATCCCTTTTATAACAGTTAACGAAGTTTACAACTATATTACTGGCCTTAAAGATAATAACTCATCGGGACTTGATGGAATCAGTAATCGAATACTGCGTTTTGCCGCAAATGCTATTAGTGATTCACTGACATGCATATATAATCAATGTATCGCAAGGAGTTACTTTCCATCCGCTTTTAAAAGCGCTAAAGTATACCCACTTCTCAAACCAGGTTCATCTGATAGTAGTAATCTTAGTAAATATAGGCCCATTTCTCTTATATCGTCGCTGTCCAAACCACTGGAAAAACACATCCACAAAACAACACTACAACACCTAGTAGATAACGACCTGCTAATCGACAGTCAGTCGGGGTTTAGACCAAAGCATTCATGCCACACAGCCTTAACAAAGATGATAGACAATTGGCACCTAAACATGAATAACGATAATATATGTGGAGCAATATTTGTAGACTTCAAAAAAGCATTTGATATGATAGATCACTTTATTTTAATCAGAAAATTAGAAACAATGAAAGTAAATATTAAGCTGGTAAAGTTAATTAAATCGTTCCTGTCAGACAGACAACAAATAGTCTCTTACAATAATTCCTTGTCGAACCCAACCGTTGTCCATACAGGTGTTCCTCGGGGCTTTATTCTCGGCCCTCTTCTATTTACCGTATACATTAATGATCTTCCTCTATTCTTCAAACACTCATCATGTGACCTTTTTGCCGATGACTGTACTGTCTATACTAGTGATAAATGTTGCACCACACTAGAACAATCTTTACAAAACGATACACATAATCTTATTACGTGGAGCAACGAGAATCGCATGCAAATATATATTAGTAAAACAAAATGTATGTTAATATCAACCAGACAAAAACTACAAAACTTGCAGAAAACAACACTTCAGCTCTTCATTGGAACGTCACTAATTGAAAACGTAAATGAACACAGAACTCTAGGTATCACTGTTGACCAACACCTAAGTTGGAACTCACATGTACATGCACTCACAAAGCAAACAGCACAAAAAGTTTACCAATTAGCCAAAATTAAACATTTCCTGGATGAAGAGGCAAGGAAAATGTTCTACATATCTCATATACAAACGCATCTAGACTATTGTTCCACAATCTGAGATGGTTGTTTTGTCTCCAACACAAAAAGGCTCCACTCGCTTCAAAAACGCGCAATGCGCTTTGTTGCTGATAAACACCAATCACATTGTATAGATTTATATAATTATCTTCAAATATTACCCCTCAGGTAGCGCTTCCTCTTTAACAAAGGGAAATTTATTCACAAAATCCTGTCACAGAATGCTCCAAAGTATCTTTGGCCGCTTTTAAAATACAATAACAGACGTAGTCAGCGCTTAAACAAATTACAGGTACCCAAGCCCAGGCTTGACCTATTTAAAACTAGTTTGGCTTACTCAGCTGCTCATCTTTGGAACAATCTTCCCAATGACCTGAGAAACACGCACAGTCCTTACTCATACAATCGCATACTGTTCAAATACTTTATGAGTGCTGATTATATGCCACCCTAACTGATTGTGTTGTACTTTTATCTAATATACTGTATGGAGGCTCTGATGATCTAGTTTTCATTACAATATACTTATTCTTAATATTATATTCTTAATAACTTATATTCTTAATTTTATGATCAGTTACTGTTAATGTATGCTGTTATACTTCCTTGTAATGTTGCACTGCCCTTAAATTAATACTTTCAGTACGCTGGAGAATGTTGAGTAACAGTAATAAAAGTTGAGCAAGAGGATGGAAGAATGCAAGAGGGGACTGTGTCCGATTTTCAACCCTTGGCAAATTAATTGCTTTCGTATATGTCTATCTAACTATCTACCTAGTCTGATTCTGGTCTTGAGTTTGGGACGCAAAGGAAATTGGAAAGTAACTGTTTACCCACCTCATCTTGATGAAGCTAAAAAAAAAAAATTAAAAAACAAAAAGTCCCTGAGTCATTCAGTTGAACACCTTATGAACATCTTACAAGTTCTCATAACATACCTCTGAATATGTCTCAAATCACTAATTTACAGTACGAAGAATTCGATTCTTATGTCTTTTTTTTTTTTTTTAATTAATTAATTAATTTATTTTTCAAATTCATTATTATTATTAATTTATTTTTTTTGTTTTTGGTTTTGTTATTATTTTTATTTTATTTTAAAAACACTTTAATTATGATGATTATTGCAAATGTAATATTACTTTTATAATGATAAATGCCTTAATAATGCTTAAAGTAAATGTGAGGATGAAAGGATATTAGTATACATGATGAGAGAGAGAGGAAGGGCAGAATGTCAGACGGGCCTGCGTGCCCAATTCTTAACCCTTTGAAAATAAAGTTCGTTCGTTCGTTCGTTCTCTCTAACCCATACGTGGTAGCTAACAGTTCATATCTATTTAGGTAACTCTCTATGTCATCGTCTTTCTCAACAATATGATCTAAATGAAAACTCATAGCTGAGGTTGAGGCTCCCTGACTAACAGTAGCATCGGAGGTAAAGGGACTGGCACCATTTTCAGGAGCATGGCCTTGAAATTCCAACTCCCTTAGTCGTAACTCGTGCTCCCTCTGTAATCTTTTCGCCTCCTTTGCTGCTTCCCTTTCAGCAGTCAATCTTTTTTCTTCTGCCTCCCTTTCTGCAGCCTGTCTCCTTTCTTCTCTTTCTGCCCCCAGCTTCTTCTCTTCATACTGGAGCCTTTTAATCTCTTTTTCTGCCTCCAATGCCTTAGCCTCTTTGTCAGCCTCAATCTGCAACCTCTTAAGTTCTTTTTCAGCCTCTAACTTTCTTTCAGCCTCTTTTTCTAATCTTTTTTCTTCGCGTTCAATAAATTTGTCACATTCAGTTGTGACATAAGCAGTCATAATTTGTCCCTCCATTCCCAATTCTTTAGCAGCCTGCATAGCAGCAGATCGAAACTTTGCCAGGTCTGCCATTTTCTAATAGGCAAATTTATACAATGTTTAACTAAACAATTCAATCTATGACTAATTATACTAAGGACAACCACAAGCACTGAGAGTTCAACCTTATTTATTTTCCACCCAAGAATACCTTTTTAATTTTTATAATTCCCTGAAGTGAACTACCCCCAATATATGTGCTAGGAGAAGGTTCAAAATCCCGGAAGCGAGATCCCCAATATATGTGGTAAGTTGGGATTATATAAATATAGTTATAGGGGACTTAGTGTACTGACTGAGATCAGCTGTGAAGGTCTCTGTATCTAATAAGTTTGGTGTGCTACAGAGGACCTTACTTGCTGCCACATTTAAACCTCAATCAGACTTATTCTTGAATTTTGTGATGACTACGTTTAATGTCTAGGGTTATGATAGTGATGAAATGTAAGTACACAACAATCAACAAACAGATAGACATCTAAGTTAAGATCCTCAACAATTGACACCAATATGACAGTCACAAACACATAACACTCTAAAGATTATCTTATTAAGTCAAGGGTTAAATTTTAACAAATGTATTGAATGTCTCAATATATAGATATCCTGATACGACTACAAAGTGAATCAGGAATCACAATCAAATGTAAACACAATGTTTATGTACAAAATTTTATACAAAGGATCTTTGTCCCGACAAATAATATTATTATAATATAAGTGTAGTGTTGTGATGTAGTATTATGAGGTAATACTGGCTTTTAGAGCTAAGTTGTTGTTTGTCATCATGACTTCATGTGTTTGCACTGGTGGAAATATTATTGAAGGATTCACAGATTCTGTTTTAAATGTTTCTGTCCCCTTTATTATAATAAAGTCAGTTCAGGGGGATTTTTATTCAAAGTTGAGCTCTGTTCGTGCTGACAATCTCTTATCTCAAATAGCGGCTGCAGGAAAACTGTATCCTCTGCTCGCTTGCTTCTTAGTTTGATAGAAAATACACAATGGCCGATATCTTGGGCAAGGAGTCCGCTGCCAGCTTTCTGGATCAAGCAATGCTCAGACCATGTGCTGCTATATTAGCATCAGTACCACGGTCCCTGAAATAAGAAGGTGGTGCCTCCTTCTTCATAACTAATATATAATATATTTCCACACTGAAGTACAAGGCAGTACAAACATAAAGTTCAGCGCTGTAGGCCAACTGCTAGCTTTTCATGTGACAAAATATATACACCAGTATTCCTCTCCCTAATGGTTACAACGCCTCTGCAATTCCAGCGTTAATCCCTTCCATATAATAGGATAGGTGTCATGTTACTATATGGCACTCCAATATATATATATCTGTATATGCAGTTATACTCCTCTCTGACAATCTTTTACAAAGTGGAGCAATATCTAGGCTTTGCCTCATGTTTGCTACTGAACCACACACATACAGACATAATTTATCATTTCACATTCAATTTTCATATAAAATATATATTAAACATGTCTAGCTTACCACAATTTGTAAGGAAAACACACTAAAGATGACTTGGCAGAGTTTCAATCTGCAGTAAAGTCCAGGCTGTTATAGTTATATTATAAAAATACAGTCCTGCTCTCATCTCGATCAATGTGTACGATATGGCGTCTTCTACAAGATTTTTTCTGCCAATATCGACAGCATTGACCAATCAGTTTGAATCTTTTCAAACTAATACACAGTTGTTGTCTATTCTCTCATTCACTTTTCATCCGTTCCTAGGCATCTACTAGCTATGCAGAGGTCAACCAATGGTCCTTCGTCTAACTACAAAGTTCAGCCAATCCCCTGCTTCGTAAGATCTTAACCTTTCTTTCACTACTATGTTTCGACAAAATTCAGGGAATTCCACCCCAAGCAAACCTGACAGTATCCACGTTCTTTATATGTTTTATTACCAATATTTAATTATCTAATGGACTATTTAGATATTTTATTACATATTCTCAGTCCATAAGTCTCCAGGTACCCGAATATATGTTTTTAAAGGGGCTAAGTGGCGTGGTTAAAATGTTATCTTTTGTTCGATATTAATTGTTTATTTTTAACTATCACTGTCCGCATCTTTTTAACTGTACTGTCAGTATAAAGTCAGGAATCAGGTGTAAAACAGTAGAATGTCATGTTTCCCAATAAGAGCTAAGATTGAGTCGGGACCTTTTGTTAAATCTTAAGTTTTTTCTTCCCTGTTTATTTGAAATCGCCCTCATGCGTTTCGCATGTGATTGGCGTTCACTTTTGAATCGCGAGACGACGTAGTACTATTGCGTCGCTCCGTCTATCCTTTCTCGTCTCTGCTTAGTCCGTCTGTCTTTTTAGGTTAACCTTGTGTGTATAATTACATTAATGTTAGTAGTTGTATCTAGGTCATTATGCAGTTTGCATATCAAGGTCGTCTAAGAAATACAGTACCAGTTTTATTTTTAGAAACGACTGTGATTCGCGTGTAATATTTACTATCGTACGTGGACGCGTTACAGTTCATGCAGACAAAGTAGAAAAAGGGGATCTCTTGTTCAGCCATTATGGCATTCCACAACGCAGGCGTACGCTATTGGGAAAGCACTGGTCTTTCACCATTCTTCTTTCTTTCATATATTTGCTTTATGCTTTATATTTATATTCTAATTTATATATGGGTATTAGAATTTTTCGCCACAAGCAGATAAAAAAATATATTGTAGTATTTTATCATATCATAGTTGAGCACAATCTTAAACCTACAAATAATGCTATGAAAGATTGAAAACTCCAGGAAGATGTTTTTATCGACATACTTTTGTTCAGAGTGATAACTCATGGACAGTTTTTCCTTGGGAATACAGGATCATGAAGAAATCTGTATAAAGACTGAGGAAAAATTACCGGTGTGAAGATTTGGAACTCCAAACAATCTTTGTTGAAAAGAGTGGTACGGTACTCCTGTAGTCTTTCTGAAAAGAACAGACAAGACTAAACAAGCACTTAAACAAATTAAATCCCTGACAAGTCTAGTAGCAGCAACTGTACCCATACATATAAGACAGTTCAGTATGGTGCTGGTCACGTGCCGGAACTATCCATAGAAAGAAGAAAGCTATTGCCCGGGGAAGAGGCAGTTAAAGATGCAAATGCATCAAATAGAAGCCAAATAATAATGGGTATGAGTATAACAAAATCTTAATTCAAAGAATTGTGACTGGTGAAAAAGATTTCTGTATTCCGCTCCACCTATTTTTTATTTTTTTTTTATAAAGTTTTGCCTCGTTTTGGCGAGGCGCGTCCCATTCAACCTAGTCGGTTATATTAGGGCGTATGTCAAAACATAAAAGACACTTGAGTCTGGGGTATTTTTGAGTTGCTCCACCTATGTTTCAGTCTTGACAAATGGATGCATGTCATGGGCACTGACTGCAGTCCACAAAACTACTTACTTACTACTACTTAGTCATTCCTCTTCTATCATGGGGTGTTGAGGTTTCCTAGAGGAAATGGCATCCTGTCCTGTTGGCAGTATTCCTCCTGGACTGGTTCCAGTCTTGTCCTTGATCCTTCAGGGATTGTCTAATGTTGTCCTCCCAGCGAACTCAGGGTCGTCCTGGAGGCCTGGCTGTTGGTTTCCCATATTTGCCGTGGTAAACAATCGTCTTCTATTCTGCATTCATGGCCAAACCATCGTAGTTCTGACTGATCTACTAACAAGAAAAGACATGGTCCACAACCAGACGATATGTTAGAGCCTCAAAACCCAGACTCAAGTATGTGCAAGAGTGGACACATTACTATTGTGCACTGCCATACGATGCTGCTCTGTCACTGCCCACCACTGCGAACACTAACACAGCCCCCCACTGTGAACACTAACACAGCCCACTACTGCAAACACTAACACGGCCCACCACTGCGAACACTAACACAACCCACCACTGCAAACACTAACACAGCCCACTACTGCGAAAACTAACACAGCCCACCACTGTAAACACTAACACAGCCCACCACTGTGAACACTAACACAGCCCACCACTGCAAACACTAACACAGCCCACCACTGTGAACACTAACACAGCCCACCACTGTGAACACTAACACAGCCCACCACTGCAAACACTAACACAGCCCACCACTGCAAACACTAACACAGCCCACCACTGTGAACACTAACACAGCCCACCACTGTGAACACTAACACAGTCCCCAACTGCAAACACTAACACAGCCCACCACTGCGAACACTAACACAGCCCACCACTGTGAACACTAACACAGCCCACCACTGTGAACTCTAACACAGTCCACCACTGCAAACACTAACACAGCCCACCACTGTGAACACTAACACAGCCCACCACTGTGAACACTAACACAGCCTACCACTGTGAACACTAACACAGCCAACCACTGTGAACACTAACACAGCCCACCACTGCGAACACTAACACAGCCCACCACTGCGAACACTAACACAGCCCACCACTGCAAACACTAACACAGCCCACCACTGTGAACACTAACACAGCCCACCACTGCAAACACTAACACAGCCCACCACTGTGAACACTAACACAGCCCACTACTGCGAACACTAACACAGCCCACCACTGCAAACACTAACACAGCCCACCACTGTGAACACTAACACAGCCCACCACTGCAAACACTAACACAGCCCACCACTGCAAACACTAACACAGCCCACCACTGCAAACACTAACACAGCCCACATCTGTGAACACTAACACAGCCCACCACTGTGAACACTAACACAGCCCACTACTGCGAACACTAACACAGCCCACTACTGCCAACACTAACACAGCCCACCACTGTGAACACTAATACAGCCCACCACTGTGAACACTAACACAGCCCACCACTGCGAACACTAACACAGCCCACCACTGCGAACACTAACACAGCCCACCACTGCAAACACTAACACAGCCCACCACTACAAACACTAACACAGCCCACCACTGCAAACACTAACACAGCCCACCACTGCAAACACTAACACAGCCCACCACTGTGAACACTAACACAGCCCACCACTGTGAACACTAACACAGCCCACCACTACAAACACTAACACAGCCCACCACTGCAAACACTAACACAGCCCACCACTGCAAACACTAACACAGCCCACCACTGTGAACACTAACACAGCCCACCACTGTGACCACTAACACAACCCACTACTGCGAACACTAACACAGCCCACTACTGCCAACACTAACACAGCCTACCACTGTGAACACTAACACAGCCCACTACTGCGAACACTAACACAGCCCACCACTGTGAACACTAACACAGCCCACCACTGCAAACACTAACACAGCCCACCACTGTGAACACTAACACAGCCCACCACTGTGAACACTAACACAGCCCACCAATGTGAACACTAAAATAGCCCACCACTGCGAACACTAACACAGCCCACCACTTTGAACACTAACACAGCCCGACACTGTGAACACTAACACAGCCCACCACTGTGAACACTAACACAGCCCACCACTGTGAACACTAACACAGCCCACCACTGTGAACACTAACACAGCCCACCACTGTGAACACTAACACAGCCCACCACTGTGAAAACTAACACAGCCCACCACTGTGAACATCAATTTAAAGAAGTCAGAGGTCATGACGCTCAATGTGAGCAACCCTGAGCCCATATCATTAAGGAATCAGCAACTGGTACAGACAGACACCTTCACATACCTAGGATGCATAGTAACACCAGGCGGCGGGGCAGGCAAAGATATCAACATCAAAATGAATAAGGCAAGAACAGCCTTTTTTAGCCTAAAAAACATCTGGAAGTCCTCTCAATATAGCACAAGCACAAAATATTAAGATTATATCAGAGCTGTGTGCTTTCTGTGCTTCTCTATGGTGCAGAATGCTGGAGAGTTACAGAGAAGGAAATGTCGAAATTGTCCTCTTTTCACACAACATGCCTAAGAAAACTTCACCGAATCTTTTGGCCGAATACCATCACCAACCAAGATCTGCTTGCTCGGAGCAAGCAAGAGGACATGCACACCATCATAGCTGGCAGACGCTGGAGCTGGGTTGGCCATGTCCTCAGAAGAGACCCCGATGCCATCACAAGAACAGCTATGCTTTGGACCCCTGAAGGAAAACGAAAGAGAGGCCGACCAAAAACAACCTGGCGGAGGACTGTGGAGGCTGAGATGCAAAGAATGAACCAGAGTTGGGGCACTGTACGAAGGATGGCCGCCGACCGAGCAAAGTGGAATCAATTTGTTGTTGCCTTACAAGATGCCACTAGGCGTGAAGGCCACTGACTGCTTTGACGGTCGGCGGCTAAGGATCAAAGAAGAAGAAGAAGAAGACTACTCAAACATCATTGTGGAAACTAAACAACAGCCGATAAATAGTATATTCTTACAAACTCTTTGCTATCAGGGTCAAACATGGTCCATGACCTTAGCACAGAAGAGGAAAATCACATCCTGTGAGTTGAAATGTTGAAAGAAAGCCATTAATGTTACCAGGAGAAACAGAGTGAGAAATTATGACAATATAGGAATTGTATGAACTACATCCTACATCAAGTATTTAGAGAGAGACAGAAAATTATGGTAGGTGGTTTGGCCATCTCATGAGAATGAACCCAATAAACTACCACTACACGCCTACAACGGCTTAATATCCGGTTTCGGTGCACGGGGAAGGCCAAGATGAACAAAAATATTCACCACAAATGTTCAGTACAAAAGTAAGATAATTAATCAAACATTACAAAGCAGCGCATGCCCAATAAATATACGTGAGTTAATCTCAGGGGCAGTAAACAAGAAGGTAACATACATCAAGGTGCAAACATCTCAACAACGTGACAGGAGATATACTCCAGAACAAGGAAGAGATACATTACCAACAGATCTTAGAAAACGCCACACCAAACGCTAGAGAATTTGCAGTCTGGAAAAGCAACAACTGTAATGTACTATTTAGAAACAGGAACACTATATACCCAAATTATAACCCATATGGGGTTGAATCTGTTATTTCATGCACAAAACAAAATCCAGTGTTTTGTGCAAGGTCCTAAAATCAAACAAACAAAAACCAAAAGGCAGACGGATATACTGTATAACATAACAGACACCCTACAACAACACAGGCTCACAGCAGCTAATGCGACACTCTTTGCTCAAGAACACAGACTTTAGCTCCCCACTACGCTTTATGGTAAAAGTGGAAGAAAAAAATAAAAGAAGAGACAGTAGCATGGAATGAATGTCTGAAGGGCAGACATGTATATAGGTTGTTCAAGGGTTCAACAAGAACGTGTCAGCTATCTCGAGAACTAAAAATTCTTAGCAGTAAGAAACTAAACTACAACTAGGAATGGGCTATTTTATAATAAAAGAACCTTACTGTGCAGTGTCTACAAAAAGTAATATAGATTATTTCCTACTAAATGTAAGAAGGATGAACAACAGAATACGAATATTAGATTAAAAACGGCGGTGCAATTCACGCGTAACTGTAGAACGGGCGTTGTGAATAGACAGAAGTAGAGATCTATACAATTTAGTAAACCAGCAAATAACATGGACAACAATTATTATACAAGGAATAGTGAGAGTATGGACATAAATCCAGCTAGGAATGGGTTATTTTATTATAGAAAAACCTAAATGTGCAGAGTGCCTAGAAGACAATAATATAGAGCGTTTCCTGTTAAAATGTAGGAGGTATGAACAACAGAGAAAACCAATATTAGATTATTTACATGCATGCAATTCATCCATAACTGGAACGGGTGTTGAGAATAAACAGACCTAGAGAATTATAACTAATTATAATTATTCTTGATTTTTTTTTAAACATTTATTTAATGTATAAGCATAATTGTGATTGTCCCTATTTACATTGATTTGACAAACGTGATGCCACTTTCTTATATCGGCAGCTGTTCATATTATTTGGAATTGAAAACAATATATATATATCCTAATTATAACCCATCGGAGGTTGAACGGGATATTTTTCTTCACTAATATAAAAAAAAAACCTAAAGAATTGCACTATATAGCAAAACAGTTTATAACAAGAACTAAAATATAAGAATCAATGATGGTGTGAGGAAAGGGGGTAGTCTGATGGAGTGATTGTATGGTTGATGGCAGATAATTGGTGGATTTGATGTAATCTCGGACACTCACCAGGCTTTCTCACCACTTTTCACCTTGTTAACAACAGGGTAGTTATGAGAGACTTCATTTTAGTTTTTGTGTTTTTTTTTTTTTTATTGTTCGTTTTTTTTTTTTTGGAAAGGGGAGGTAACACACAAAAACATTCATAAAAATTTAGTTTTGATTTATTCTGTTTGGACTGAGTAGAGGGGGGAAGAAGGTACTGTATTTGGGTATTGGAAACCTGACTTTATTTACTTAAATTAGTACACCATATGTCTTAATTATAACCCCTCATACTTTTTCTACGGCACCACCTCAGATTGGGCGAAAAGAAACTCTCCCAGCAGCGAAGGAAACGAAGAGAAAGGAGAGAGAAACGAAGAGAAAGGAGAGAGAAACGAAGAGAAAGGAGAGAGAAACGAGAGGAGAAAACGTCGAAAGGTGACACGGAAAATAAGCAGCTGAGGGATGTCACATAAGGGGCGTATTCTCATAGTCAGTCATGACTGAAGGGCGCAATTATTATGGCCAGACAGTCAGGGTCCGGTGTATTCTCATAGTCAGTCATGACTGAAGGGCGCTATTATTATGGCCAGACAGTCAGGGTCCGGTGAAGTTCTGGGGGTAATGCATGTCGATGACAGATTAGTAGTGAATTGGGTGACATCCCAAACACCCCGGCTTTCTCACACTTCTCTTCCTTATTAACAACATGTCACGTGTAAGAGACCACCATTTGGGGACAACAGAAAACACTTGCACGTCCACACAATTTGACACTTTGGCTTACTCTATTTGGACCAATTATAGAGGCGAATGATTCCATATTCAGGTGTCGAAAATCTTCTTCTGATACTTTCACTTTCTAATATCGGCAGTTGTTCATATTATTTGGAATTGAAAACAATATATATCCTAATTATAACCCATCAGAGGCTGAACAGGATAATTTTCTTCATTAATTAAAAAAAAAATTCTTCTTCTGCGTTCGCCATGAAGAGGACGATGGTTGCGTTATGTCGCCGTTTACAGAAAAACTGCGATATCTGCGCCTTTCGGCCCAACAAATTCGACTTATCAACGGCATTTTTGGGACTGGGTTTCCTTCCCTCTGCGATCCCTACTCTCTCAGCGAGACGTCAGTGATGCAGCCTGTTTCCAGGAACACCACGTGGAGGTGGAGTTAGGTCTTGGTCAGCTCTGGTTCGCTGACCCTGACGCAGGCAGTCAAGCTATGGGTTGCTTACTGCATCTTCACTCAGATGTCGGAAATAAGAGTTATTATCTTGAATTGGCGACACTATTTATCCTAATTATAACATATTTGAGGTTGAATGAAGCATTTTTTCTTCATAAATGATAATAATACTTAAAACGTATTGTTTCAATTTGATTTCCAGTTGCACACCTGAAGGGTTATTGTCAGAACAACTGTGTAGACGATGTCCCCAGTTGTGAAGAACTAATTTACTATGGTTGCACCACTGCAGTGTGGATTTATAATAACACTAATAAGCTCGCTACTCTAGGAGTATGACCACACAACAATGGCTGACATAAGTAATCTACACCTTTCATAGGAATTTCCCTTTATTACTAAGCACAACAATTTCAAAAGCAGTTGACCATAAACTGAGGAAAGAACATGCGGACTTTAGAAAGAACAGAAGATGTGCAGATCATATATTTACCCACAGGAACATTATATAGCAGTGCTCAGAATGGCAGAGACAGCTGTACATTAACTTTGTTGATTTTGAAAAGGCTTCGACAGCATACACAGGGATAGCCTATGGGAAATTCTGAGGGCTTATGGAATTCCCAGCCGCATTGTTTCCATCATAAAAAGCCTCTATTCTAACTTTACGTGCAGTGTTGGATTGAGTAATGTAACTTTCGAAGTGAAAACAGGAGTGTGACAGGGATGCCCCTTATCAACAACATTATTTTTGACATCCATAGATTGGGTGATGCGCCAGATAACAGAGGGCAGTCCAAGAGGAATTAGATGGACAGCGTTTTCTACACGGGAAGACCTGGAATATGCAGATGCCATTGAACTACTCGCGCATTCACATCAACACATTCAACACAAAACCGATAGACTGAATAAGTATGGCCAGCAGGTTGGCCTCAACATCAGTCTGAAGAAGACAGAGGTCATGACACTAAACGTGGGCAATCCTGAGCCAATAACATTAAGGAACCAGAAGTTAGAACAGACAGCCACATTTACTTAGGATGCATAGTAACACCTGACGGCAAAACAAGCAAGGACATTAATAACAGAAGGAATAAAGCGTGATGGTATAACACCAGAAATGGTTAAGTACATGGGAGCATCAGGTGACCTATTACTCTTAAGGGTCCTGCAGGCAGCGTGGTGCAACAAGACCATACCAAAGGATTGGGAGATTGCCAGCATAATTTTCAAAAAAAAACGTGGCAATCAACAATGTGGAAACCATAGAGACATATCACTTCTCAGTGTCCCTGGTAAAATCTACTCTAGAATCCTAGAACAGAGACTCCGATGCCTATCAGAACCACAATTGGATGACATCAAGTGCGGATTTCGAGCAAAACCGAACTACTCAAGACCTAATCTTCACACTCAGACAGCTGAGTGAAAAGGCCTTTGAGTATAAGAGTGAGATCCATCTTTGTTTCATCGATCTGGAAAAGGCGTTTGACAGAGTCCCCTGGAGCAAACTTTGGGACTGTTTGGCAAGGAAGAACATTCCAGCACCTCTGATTCATGCAATACAGAGCTTCTACAAGTCTTGCAGAAATTATGTGAGGACAGCAAACCATAAGTCAGAAGAGTTCCGGACCCCTACGTGTGTAAGACAAGGTGATATCCTGTCACCTTATCTTTTCATACTCCTCATGGACGATGTTATTAAGGCATGTAAGGAGAGAACAAGATAGTATTCAGTGGGGTACTGGAAGATGAGACAGGTATGTATTTCAGAGCTGGCATTTGCTGATGATGTTGTCCTGGTTGCTAAATAAGATGCACATCTCCAATCCAACCTGCAAGTCTGGAAGGAAGAGCTGGAGAAGAGAGAATTGGTCATAAGCAGCTCTAAAATAAAATCCATGGTGATGTCACGAGAAGAAAGAAGACATCAGATTAAGCTGGGAGAGCAGGTCGACCACTTTAAATATCTCGGAGTTATTATAGACCAAAAGGGAGGCATCAAAGAAGAGTTGGCCACTCAAAAAGCAGCAACTGGGAGACTTTTTCAGGACATAAATCGAGGATTATATATCTTATTTATATGAAAGCCTTCTATTATATGTAGCATGCTGTTCTGTAGAAATTTATTTTCTTCAATGTTCCACGTCTTAAAGCATCTTCAGTACAAACATAAGTCTTCTTTCTTTCCTCATTGAATGGCCAATCATGAATTGTCACCTTCCAAATAATCTAAGTCCAGGTTAATCTGTGTGTTTCATTTTCCTCTCCATTCCCATGGTTCTGCACTTGAAACTGCTCTGATATACATTTTGTTTTATTTTTTCCAGTGATTTCTATATTCATTGAATGTGTGAATGTCATCTTGATAGTGCATTTCTATTTCATTTTTTGTTATTCCTTGTTGAATGGTGAATAATAATGCATGTTTAATTGTTGTTCGCAGAATATAGATTTAGTGGTATATCAGTACAATATATTGGCATAAGCTCTTACATCTGCCAGGGTAGAAAGGTAAGAAATAAAATCAGAATCATCTAGCTTATCGTCGTACACGTAAAAGTTAGGCCTAACTACTGTTTAAACTATGTTCATGTGTAGCCTAAATCACACTGTATTAGAAAAATGCATTCGAAGTCATAACTTCAAAACGATAGGAAAAAAGCGCGATTTAGAGGTTAGGCACTCGGACTTTCAAATTACTATTGATGTAGTCTTATTGGTTCATCGTTCGCTCATTCTTTCTTATATCTACTGCTTATGTCGTGACAATAGTTAGCCTATGCATTAAAAAAATAATTAAAAGTCTCTCACAACTGCAATGTTGTTAACAATGGGAGAAGGGTGGGAAACTTTGTATTTAAGAGTAAATTATACTTTTAAGATAAGGCTGTTCCGTAGTGACAAATAATCTAATGACCCCCATGTGTTAGGATTATCAAAACAGTCACACAGCACATCTGGTTTGAGTCAGTTTTGCCATTTATGTGAAAGAATCTAATATAATATAGAGAACTTCCTATTAACTGATTCCGTACAGAAGATCTTTTAAAAGACGCAATGGCCGACAGCTGTGTCCTAAAGATCTTTTAAAAGACGCTGATTTATTTCGTTGTTTCTTTCTATTCTGATATTTTATACTGTCCGGAATTTATCTCGAACGGAAGTAAACACAAAACTGGGCAAATTTCAACAAGCTTCAACGTCTTTTATTTGCGTTTGAAGGGATTTTTTTCACATCTATCTTCATCTTTAATCGTGTTTTGTCGTATCGCCATAATGGCCGAAAACACAAAGGATATGTTACTAATATGTGAACAGTGAACAAACTGTGTGATCAACCATAACTTTCTTACTTTTTCTGTGTTTCTAAATGGATTACCTGCACAAAGAGAGCAGTGAAACTGTATTGTGATAACAATTTATGTTACAAGCCTTACGTAAGTCGAAGATTTTTGTTCAAAATTTCAAGTTATCTTTTTTCCGTGTACATGTTATCTGTTATAACATAAACATCACATAAAATTAGCTAGAAAGGCATATGGATTTATATTGTTCATCCAATGTACTTTAATTTGATATATAATATGTTATACTTAACTCATGATTAGACACACATTGTCAGTAAACGTAAATTATGTATGTGTAAATTTTTGGGGCTTAAAAATAATTCCGTCCAGAGCTGAAAATAATTACGTACGGAATCAGTAATGTAGAAAGTATGAACAACAGAGACAACCAATATTAGATTATTTACAGGCATGCAATTCATCCATAACTGTGGAACAGGTATTGAGAATAGATAGACTTAGAGAATTGCACAACACATTAAAACAGTATATAACAAGAACTAAAATGAATATATAAGGATCAATGATGGTGTGATGAAAAGGGGTAGTCTGATGGGGTGCTTGAATGTCTGATGGCAGATAACTAGTGGATTTTATGTAATCTCGGACACCCCCCAGCTTTCCCCATCCCTTTTCACGTTGTTACCTTCCATTTACGGTGTCTACGCCACATCCTTTGCATCTCGTGGAAAGATAGAGTGACAAATGTCGAGGTGTTGTCACGTGCTGGCCTTCAAAGCATGTATACACTGCTTAGACAGTGCAGATTACGCTGGCTTGGCCATGTCTGCAGCATGGAAGATGGTCGCATCCCAAAGGATATCTTCTACGGACAATTAGCAGATGGCAAGAAAACAGTTGGGCGACCGCAGCTGAGGTTCAAAGATGTGTGCAAGAGAGATATGAGGGCACTGGACATGGATCCAGCAACACGGGAGGATGAAGCTGCCGATCGCACTAAGTGGCGATGCTATTTACGGCGCCACCTCAGATTAATCAAAAAGAAGCTCAAGTAACAAGCAGAAGAGAGGAAAAAACGTTGAAAGGAGCACCAGGAAAATAAGCAGCTGAGGGCTGTCACCTCAGGGGCGCACTCCCATAGTCAGTTATGACTGAAGGGGCTTTTATTATTATTCACCTTGTTAATAATAGGGCAGTTATGAGAGACTTCATACCAGTTTGTGTGTTTTTTTTTTCTGCTTTCTTTTTTGTTTTTGTTTTTTTATTCGTTTGTTTTTTATTTTTATTTTCGTTTGTCTCTTGGAAAGCGGAAGTCACACTCAAATAATAATAATAATAATAATAATAAATTCTTTAAGCACCAAACACGGCGCATAAGGCAGAAACCAGTGCTCTCAAATACATTCACAAAAATTTGGTTTTGATTTACTCTTATTTGGACTGAGTGGAAGGGGGGGGGGGGGGGGAACAAGGCACTATCTTTGGGTTTAGGAAACCTGACTTTATTTTCTTGAATGAGTACACCATATCTCCTAATTATAACACATTAAGGGTTGAACAGGTTAGTACACCATATGTCCTAATTATAACACATCAAGGGTTGAACAGGTTAGTACACCATATGTCCTAATTATAACACATGAAGGGTTGAACAGGTTAGTACACCATATGTCCTAATTATAACACTTCAAGGGTTGAACAGGTTAGTACACCATATGTCCTAATTATAACACATCAAGGGTTGAACAGGTTAGTAAACCATATGTCCTAATTATAACACTTCAAGGGTTGAACAGGTTAGTTAACCATATGTCCTAATTATAACACACCAAGCGTTGAACAGGTTAGTACACCATATGTCCTAATTATAACACATCAAGGGTTAAACAGGTTAGTACACCATATGTCCTAATTATAACACATCAAGGGTTGAACAGGTTAGTACACCATATGTCCTAATTATAACACTTCAAGTGTTGAACAGGTTAGTTAACCATATGTCCTAATTATAACACTTCAAGGGTTGAACAGGTTACTACACCATATGTCCTAATTATAACACATCAAGTGTTGAACAGGTTAGTACACCATATGTCATAATTATAACACATTAAGGGTTGAACAGGTTAGTACACTATATGTCCTAATTATAACACATCAAGGGTTGAACAGGTTAGTACACCATATGTCTCAATTATAACACATCAAGGGTTGAACAGGTTAGTACACCATATGTCCTAATTATAACACTTCAAAGGTTGAACAGGTTAGTTAACCATATGTCCTAATTATAACACATCAAGCGTTGAACAGGTTAGTACACCATATGTTCTAATTATAACACATCAAGGATAGAACAGGTTAGTACACCATATGTCCTAATTATAACACATCAAGGGTTAAACAGGTTAGTACACCATATGTCCTAATTATAACACATCAAGGGTTGAACAGGTTAGTACACCATATGTCCTAATTATAACACTTCATGGGTTGAACAGGTTAGTTAACCATATGTCCTAATTATAACACATCAAGGGTTGAACAGGTTAGTACACCATATGTCCTAATTATAACACATCGAACGAACGAACGAACTTTATTTTCGAAGGGTAAAGAATTGGGCGCGCAGGCCCGTCTAACATTCTGCCCTTACACTCTCATTAATCTTGCATACTATATCCTTTCATTCCCACATGATGCTTTAAGCATTAATTTAAAGGCATGCAACATTATAAAGTTACCAAGGGTTGAACAGGTTAGTACACCATATGTCCTAATTATAACACATCAAGGGTTGAACAGGTTAGTACACCATATGTCCTAATTATAACACATCAAGGGTTGAAAAGGTTAGTACACCATATGTCCTAATTATAACACATTAAGGGTTGAACAGGTTAGTACACCATATGTCCTAATTATAACACATCAAGGGTTGAACAGGTTAGTACACCATATGTCCTAATTATAACACATCAAGGGTTGAAAAGGTTAGTACACCATATATCCTAATTCTAACACATCAAGGGTTGAACAGGGTAGTACACCATATGTCCTAATTATAACACATCAAGGGTTGAACAGGTTAGTACACCATATGTCCTAATTATAACACATCAAGGGTTGAACAGGTTAGTACACCATATGTCCTAATTATAACCCATCAAGGGTTGAACAGATTAGTACACTATATGTCCTAATTATAACCCATCAAGGGCTGAACAGGTTAGTACACCATATGTTCTAATTATAACACATCAAGGGTTGAACAGGTTAGTACACCATATGTCCTAATTATAACACATCAGGGGTTGAACAGGTTAGTACACCATATGTCCTAATTATAACACATCAGGGGTTGAACAGGTTAGTACACCATATGTCCTAATTATAACACATCAGGGGTTGAACAGGTTAGTACACCATATGTTCTAATTATAACACATCAAGGGTTGAACAGGTTAGTACACCATATGTCCTAATTATAACACATCAAGGGTTGAACAGGTTAGTACACCATATGTCCTAATTATAACACATCAAGGGTTGAACAGGATACTTTATGTATTAAAAAACAAAGAATCCTTGTGTAACTTTGAAAACAGGTTTGAAGACTTTAAAATATGTGATGGTGCAGTAGCTTTCTTGTCATTTGCCATACTATAAAGAAAACAAATTATTACAGAAACTACGGCTACAAGACCACGTGAGCTTTATGCAGGCTTCCTGAAAGGGAGGGGCCAGTAGCAGAAGTGGCTCTATGCTCCATTGGGAGCGAAATGATGATGATGATCCAGCATTTGTTGGTAATGTCTCATTGTTGCACTCAGACATATATTTCATATTAATGTTCAGAGCCAAGTAGACAACAGTGGTGGAGCTCATCAAGGTATAAAAATGGTGAAATTTGTGTGACTGGATGCTTTGGTATTGTTATAAGCTCAATATTCTATTGTCAAAGAAGTGTATCTAATGGAAATGATACAGTAATCTGCACCTTTTCAGCTTGAAAAGTAAGCATGTAAAATAGGTGTGTCAGCAATGTTGCAAAATTTACGACTGTTTGATACATTTAATATTTCATCTGCAAAAAGAATCATTCAGTACTGGTTCATCTCTTCAAGTGCTGTGTCAGCTGGCATAAACAGTCATAGCTTTCTTGTAGTTTGTCATACTATATAAAAATGTACATTAGCTTTCTTGTAGTTTGTCATTCTATAAAGAGATTCGTTATCTTTCTTGTAGTTTGTCATACTACATAAAGAGGTTCATTAGTTTTCTTGTAGATTGCCATACTATATTAAGAGGTTTATTAGCTTTCCTTTAGTTTGCCATACTATATAAAGAGGTTCATTTGCTTTCTTGTAGTTTGTCATACTATATGAAGAGGTTCATTAGCTTTCTTGCAGTTTGTCATACTATATAAAGAGGTTCATTAGCTTTCTTGCAGTTTGTTATATTATATAAAGAGGTTGTCACAGCGTTATTTCGTGGTGACGAAAAATTAGAATGGCTACATTGCTAACGCTGAGTTTTGGCAACCCTGAGATAATTTGATCGCTCAAGTCACGTGAGTGACGGAAGCGGGATTTTTTGGGCGCCAAGATAGGCAGTGATCGTCTTGTGAGGTCTGAGAGCGGACGTACTGAGTTTTCTTCCTGCCCAGCAGTTTGCCGAGAAGAGTGTTCCATGAGATTCATATTCTGAGTTTTGCCTTCCTGCGGAGTATTTAGAATGTAGTGTGCAATTCTAGTGTGGGATGTTAACTAGTATCCTTTTTCTACATACCGCAGAGTATTCGTTGCCCAGTTTTGGAGGGTTTTTCATTGTTATAAATTGGGGCCACTATGGTGAGTGGTGGTCGGTTCATTGCTAATACTAGGCCGCCATATTGTGTTATATGCGGTTATTAGCCAAATTTATCGACGCACTTTGCTCTGGCATGTATTTAGGTGATATATATATATATATATATATATATATATATATATATATATATATATATATATATATATACATATATACATATATATATATATATATATATATATATGTATATATCTTCTTCTTCTTCTTCCGTCCTTAGCCAACGACCGTCAAAGCAGTCAGTGGCCATTACGCCTAGTGGCGTCTTAAGGGCAACAGCGAATAGATTTTCTTTGCCATTGTTCCCATCACGCCTAATGGCGTCTTTAGGGCAACCACAAATCAATCCGTTTGTTGTTGTTTCCGTAATCAAAGTGATTGGCAAACGGGTGATCAGCCCGTTGGGATATATATATATATATATATATAATATATATATATATATATATATATATATATATATATATATATATATATATATATATATATATATATATATATATATATATATATATATATATATATATATATATATATATATATATATATATATATATATATATATATATATATATATATAATTCATATATTCGTAGCCTTGTGTGGCGATATTGTGTGCATTCGATCACTAAAGGGAAATTCCTGTAAAAGGTGTTATTCCTTATTGTCAGCATTATATGTGTAGACGTACCTTTGGAAGGACGAGCCTTGTTTATTATTAGTATTGGTACTATTATAAATCCATAGCATATAGTGCTCCTGACAGCTGGGTGGCTCAGTTATTATTTAAAGGTCATGGGGGCCTAGAAGTTATGCACACAGAGCGATAGAAGGTAATAGGAGCAGTTATTTTGGTTTTTCAGTGTTCACACAGTGTGTTTGCTAGTGGGTAGCGATTGTGCAGTGAACTGTTTACGGTCGAGTGACCTCGATAACGCTAGTGACCTAGTTAGGCAACAGTGGTATTTTCAAGTTCAGAGAATTTTGGACAGTGTGTTTGACATCGTGTTGCAAGTTAATTTTGGTGTTACAGTGGCAATTACTAGTAGAACTTGTGTCAAAAGTGATAGAACTAAGTTTCAGCTTGCGTCTGGCTTGTCAGTTTGGGGTATTGCAAGGTAGTTTGGTGGCGTAGTGATAGTGATACAGGTGGAGCAGCAGAGTTTGAGGTGTCGGTACACTCTGGTATAGATTGTCCCAGGTCGCAAATGGGTGCCAGATGGGAGATAGATTGGTCAAACTCGGTATAGTGTGGAAGGAAGTTGGTAGGAATTGGTAGATGGTAAGGAGATCAAAAGGGGTAGAGGTATCTCAGGATATGTGGTACTCCTCTTGGTTAGACATCTTGTTTGTCGATACCTTACTCCACTGAGGGGCCTGTCCAGGGGTTGCCTTCCAACGCCTGTGACGTAATCTGACTTCACTAATGTGCCTGTCCAGTGGGTGAATATCAACACCTCTGACGTGACCTGACTTTACTGATGTGCCTGTCCAGTGGGTGAATATCAACGACTCTGACGTGACCTAACTTCACTGATGTGCCCGTCCAGTGGGCAACGCCTCTGACGGGACCGTACTGTACTGATGTGCCCGGCCACTGGGCGAATATCAAAGCCTATGTCGTGACTTTGGAATTTATGGTGCTGTAGACTATTACTGGTCTCAAGAGTAGAACTGTGTAGAACTTGTAGATCATAGCGCCAAAAAACAGCTTTGTATTTGCTGGCACACAGACTTACGAAGAAGTCTGGTTTTCGGAACAGGATTCTGGTAATTCATTCGGGATATCACAGTGAAGAACATTTTCTGGAACTTTATGTCAAGTGTGGCGATTCGCTTGTGCTGTGTTCATTTACATCATCGTGCTGAGGAGCTGCTCGGACAAGCGTCGCTGGTGCGTCAGTTAAGTGTTGTTATTTGAAAATCTTTGTACATTTGTTATATCTATGTATTTTTTATTTCTTTTATATTCTGTTTTTCTTTATTAAAAATTTTTCTTTTCTGTCTATCAACCTGAAACTACTTATCATTCAGTCGGTTTCTCTAGAGTAGTGGGATAGTAGATTTGTTCTGTTCTACGTCTATTTCTTGAGGTCTGCGTGTTAGTTTGTTATTGTTTTCTTTCATTTTATTTTATTCTTTTTCTTCGCTTTCTTGGTAGAAATTAGTTAGTTAGTTAGGGGGGTCTGTCTCTATACGTCCCTAGTACGTGGGTATTTACATTATATATCTTTGATATGTTATGGTGTGTGACCGGGGGTACAGGAACTCACGGCACCATTTAGTCTATGTGTGTCCGTGTGGGGTGTGTAAATCCTTATGGAAACCATTGATCGTAGACCTCGTAAAATTCCGTTAGCATAGAGGGTCGAACGGCTTCGGTTAGGGTGAGTGTCGTCCGCGCTAAATATGGGCTATCGGTATCCAGCTCACATAGCTGGAAATTGGACCTATCGACGAACTTAGCTAGAAAACCGTAGTACAATTATGATGTTGTTTCTGATGTTAAATATGACATGTCTGAATGCTAATTATTTGACTATGCAAGATGGGTCAGAATCTGCTATCAAAAGAATAAATGAACATTAGTGGTTTCAATAGTTTAAAATTTAAATCCTTGGTATTCTTACATAGCATTAGTTAAACTGATAAATATGGTTGGACATGCAGAATATGTAAATGTTAATGTTGATCAGAACCGACCTCACTGCACTCTGGGAAAAAACATAGAGGTTTAGTCTCCCGCAGCAAATGTCGAAGGGTATGAATGCTAACTGTTTCTGTAGCGTACTGGTTGCTTACAAGATGGATACATCCTTGCATTGCCTATCTCTGCTATTCTTAAGTTTGATGCCATATTTCAGCAACCTTAGCTTGTTGATTTATCGACTGCAGTGTATTTCTCAAGCAGACAATCAGTAATTGTCTTTATTTGTCTATTACTGCATTCAAATATTTCAATGATACAAGAGCAACAAGTTTATGTATAATGTTATTGTCAGAACAACTGTGTAGACGATGTCCCAAGTTGTCAAGAACCAATTTACTATGGTTGCACCACTGCAGTGTGGATTTATAATAACACTAATAAGTTCGCTCCTCTAGGAGTATGACGACACAACAAGCACAACACACTCAGACCTCACACGGCCAACAAAAGCATGAAATACAATATAATAATCACATGCCAGTGTAACTTGCCTTAACAGCTTAATCTATCAGCATCATACACCACTGTCAAGAACCAATTTACTATGGCTACACCCCTGCAGTTTGGATTTATCATAACAATTATAAGCTCGTCTTCTAGAAGTATGACCACACAACAATGGCTGACATAAGTAATCGGCATCTTCTACAGGCACTTCCCTTTAATCATAAGCACACACAATAAGGCCACACATGGCCATTAACGCACTAAATTTACAATAATGAAATGCCACTATAAACTTGCATAACAGCTCAATCTATCATCATCATACACGACAGTACGACTTACACTGAGAATACCTTGTAATGGCTATTGCTCACTTGAGCGGCAAAAACTGTGACAAAGACAACGTCAAATCAGTGTCAACTTATAAGTTTACGGCCTGTAGAAAATACCCACTAGACACTACACAGCTCTAGAATTACACGTCATAATCTACCAGAACCAAAATGGCAAGCATTCAGCACAAATAGTCCGTAACATGATTTTATTAGCTAACTTGCTGGCAAAGGGAAGTATCAGCGTCCATGCAAGACGGCAGCCAGATTCTAACTTCTCGCACTTGCGCCTGATTTCCCGGCTTCCGGTAGTCACATGACATACCCGTTCGGCTAGACCCGGCGTTTCCCGGCTAACTTTCTGGCCGAACACAATACTACAGATGCACTGCTAAATAGCGCTGTGACACCCCCCCCCCCCCCCCCTTTTTAAGAAAGAAAACGTACATTTCTTCCATCGGAGGAAGCTTCGCCCGATCCCCGTAGGAGTTTGGACGACCATAAGTCATTAACAACATCTCCTCATCTGAACCGAGAATGCCAAATTTCTTTCCTACCATTGTCGTTACTGCATTTTCCAACCTAACTTAAAACACAACATGCGTATGACATCATGTGTATTCTTGATCTGTGTCTCTCTATCAGCTCTTCTTGTTCTGCTTTTTGTTCAGTTATTTTGGTGATATCTTGTTTCATTTCTTGCTGGGCTTTTTTGATGCATTCTAACATTTCCTCTGCTTTTTTAATTGCCCTGTCTATCTCTCATGTGCTTTTTCCTTCTGCTGTGTTGATGTAGCTTCCTTTGTTTCCTCTGTGTGCATAGATGACCTTATTTGATGTTGGGCATTTTGTGGGTCTATTTGAGAGTTTAAGGGTTTTTTTTTGTCTTCTGTTGTTCTAGGGCAATTTTAAATGGTATATTTTGTTCTGCCTTCTGTTGTTCTAGTGCAATTGTAAATGGTATATTTTGTTCTACCTTCTGTTGTTCTTGTGCAATTGCAAATGATATATTTTGTTCTGTTGACTGCTTCAGTGCTCTTTTGGCTGCTTGGTAAACTGGGCAACCAAAATATCTTACGCTGTGGTTGCCTTGACAATTTGCACATGTTTCTGTTGGAACTTTTGTAGTTAGTATTTTCCTTGGCTTTTATACATTTGTCATATGAGTGTTTTCATGTACAGTATCTCCAGATGGGTATCTTCAACAAGTGGAACCTGTATGTCCAATTAATTGACATTTTGAGCATTGAATAACGGGCGGGAAAGGGGGGGGGGGGGGGGAGAGCTCTGTGTGTTTTGATTTGTCATTGATCTTCAGATGTTTAGTAATTTCTCTATCCTCTATAGTTACTATTATAACCGGGGTATTTATTTTAATTTTCTGGATTCTTTGTATTTTTGTTATTTTTGTACCTGAATTTTCCTTGGCTATCATGTCCAGTATTTTGTCGTCAGTGAGACTGGTATCTATACTTTTTTACAACACATCGTCTAGTTTCTCTGAGTATGTCAATTTCTGTTTTAATGCCACGTGGAAGATCTGCAAGTTTTTGTTTAAGCTGAATTTCTCTTAACAGCTGCTCTGCTTTTTTTCTGTTTTGTTCAGGCCAAGTATCCTACCAGTAACAATTTTCTTGATTTTGGCAATCGACCGTTTATTCAATACCGTTTGCATGATGCTTATCACTTTATCATCCGGTAGCACAGTTAAGTTCACCTGTGTGTCTGCTACCTGAGTTACTATTACCCTGGGGACGTCAGGCTCATTCTGCACCTTGTTTTGGTTTTCTGTCAGATTATCATGTTTGTTAGCGATTGTCTTTTCTTGTTCTATATTTTGTTCTTGATTTTGTGATTTTTCTTTGTTGTTCTATATTTTGTGGAACCAGGCCAGAAGGAAGACAGCCGATAGAATAGTCTAGCGCTCTCTCTTCCAAACCTCTACACCTCACGGTAGAAGGGGAAAGACTAAGTAAATAAGTAAGTAAGTTCTATATTTTGTTCTTGATTTGAGATTTTTGTTTGTTGTTCTATATTTTGTGATTTTTGTTTGTTTAACCTATTTCTATTTTTACTTTTGTTGTCTTCCTGTGGCTAGACTTTTGAATTCATTTTGTTTCTTTTTGCTGGTCTTATCTAGCTGCAAATGCTAGCTCTGAAATACAGACCTGTCTCATCTTCCATTACCCCACTGAATACTTTCTTGTTCTCTCCTTACATGCCTTGATGACATTATCCATGAGGAGTATGAAAAGATAAGGATAAGACTTTTACTTCTTCGATCCTTAACCACCGACCGTCAAAGCAGTCAGTGGCCATCACGCCTAGTGGCGTCTTGTAGGGCAACAACAAATTGATTCCACTTTGCACGGTCGGTGGCCATCCTTCGTACAGTGCCCCAACTCTGGTTCATTCTTTGCATCTCAGCCTCCACAGTCCTCCGCCAAGTTGTTTTTGGTCGGCCTCTCTTTCGCTTTCCTTCAGGGGTCCAAGCATAGCTGTTCTTGTGATGGCATCGGGGTCTCTTCTGAGGACATGACCAACCCAGCTCCAGCGTCTGCCAGCTATGATGGTGTGCATGTCCTCTTGCTTGCTACGAGTAAGCAGATCTTGGTTAGTGATGGTATTCGGCCAAAAGATTCGGTGAATTTTTCTTTGGCATGTTGTGTGAAAAGAGGACAATTTTGACATTTCCTTCTCTGTGACTCTCCAGCATTCCGCACCATAGAGAAGCACAGAAAGCACGCAACTCTGGTATAATCTTAATTTTGTGCTTGTACTGTATTGGGAGGACTTCCAGATGTTATTTAGGCTAAAGAAGGCTGTTCTTGCCTTATTCATTCTGATGTTGATGTCTTTGCCTGCCCCACCGTCTGGTGTTACTATGCATCCTAGGTATGTGAAGGTATCTGTCTGTACCAGTTGCTGATTCTTTACTGATATGGGCTCAGGGTTGCTCACATTGAGCGTCATGACCTCAGACTTCTTTAAATTGATGTTCAAGCTCACCTGCTGGCTAAATTTATTAAGTCTATCCGTTTTTTTCCTGGATGTGTTGATGTGAATGTGCCAGCAGTGCAATGTCATCTGCATATTCCAGATCTTCCAATGTAGAAAATGTAGTCCATCTTATTCCTCTTGGACTGCCCTCTGTTGTCTGGCGCATCACCCAGTCTATGACTGTTAAAAATAGAGTGGTTGATAAGGGGCATCCCTGTCGTACTCCTGTCTTCACCTCGAAGGTTAGGTTGCTCTGCCCAACACTACACGTAAAGTTGGCATAGAGGCTTTTTATGATTGACACTATGCAGCTTGGAATTCCATAAGCCCTCAGTATTTTCCATAAACTGTCCCTATGGAAGAGTGATTCCTCTCCAATTATTGCAGTCTGAAAGATCTCCCTTCTTGGGCAATTTGACAATTATTCCTTTGTTCCACTCTGATGGTGTTGTCCCCGTTTTCCACACTTGTGCAAATAGTGGTTCTAATAGTTCTGCTGCTAGCTCAGGGTCTGTCTTAAATAGCTCTGCATTTAAGTTATCATGGCCCGGAGCTTTACCGTTCTTTAACCCTTTGATTGCTGTGATGATTTCTTCTTTTCGTGGAATGTCTGTATTTACATCTAGATCGTTTTCAGCCTCAGGAACATTCAATTGTGTCTCTGGTATTTCCTTGTTCAGAGTTTCTCTGAAGTGCTCTGCCCATCTTGTTTCCTGTCCCTCTGCTGTCTTGATGAGATTTCCTTGCTTATCTCTTACTAATGTAATATTGTTTGCACCTTGTTTTCCTCTAATGAATTTAGTTATTTTGTATACTGTGCTTTGTTCATTTCTCAGTGCTGCCTCTTCTGCCTGTTTTGCAAGATCGTCTAGGAAATTCCTTTTGTTGGCTCGGGTTTGGCGTTTAACTTCCCTGTCCAGTTGACTGTACTGTTCGCTATATAGTTGCTTTAACCTGGGGGACTTCGCTTATTTTCACTTCTCAATGACTAGAGTCTGCCATCAATGGTACCTATACCTTGTAGCGGTATGGCAGCTTGCGTACCCTGACAATCCCCAGAGCTATGCCAGTGGGAGTTTTACTCCTGGTAGGTTCAACCAAGCTGGACTGGTGTGTGTGGGTAGGGGTCAGACAAAAGCTGGTACCCTGGTCCTACAGGTTGGGGGTTTTAGCATAGGGCTGACACCCCTGTCTATGTAAAAAAAATAATGAAGTTACGGAAACAACATCAAATGAACAAACTTTGCTGCGGGATGGACATTCGGAGTCTGTGGCTCGTATGACTGTCAGTGGTGAAAGCCGAAAGGAAGCCACTGACATGAAAACGGATGTCTTGACCGCAAAACAAGATACAAGAATAGGATTTTGGAATGTCAGGACAATGTACGAGACAGGTAAACTAAGACAGGTCACGGCAGAAATGAGAAACTATAGGTTACACATCCTGGGGATAAGCGAGAGCAGATGGACAGGGGCAGGAAAAGTTAAAACAGCAACAGGAGAAACAGTACTTTACTCTGGAAGAGAGGATGGACAGCACAGTGAAGGCGTAGCCATTATTCTACAGAAAGGAATAGAAAGGACATTACTGGAATGGAAACCCATCAACAACAGACTGATACGATTGAGATTGAGAGGGAGATTCACCAACACTACAATAATACAATGCTACGCACCAACGAATGATAGCGATGAGGAGGTCAAGGATGAATTCTATCAACAACTCCAGAAAGAAATGGAGGACACATCTAGATATGATCTTGTTATAGTAATGGGAGACCTCAATGCGAAAGTTGGTACACACAATAAATATAATGAAAGAACAACGGGGAAATGCGGCAGCGGAATAGCAAACGAAAATGGGGATAAGCTAATAAGTTTCTGTAGCATTAACAACCTGGTCATTGGAGGAACACTTTTCCCACATAAGGAAATTCACAAGTTAACATGGGAATCACCAAATGGTCGGGACAGAAACCAGATAGACCACATCATGGTTAATGGTAGATGGAGACACGCATTACAAGATGTGAAGGTAAGAAGAGGTGCAGATGTGGGAAGCGATCACCATTTAGTAGTAGCAAAACTGAAAGTGAAACTAAGAAGGGCTGGACCAACTGTAACTACACAGAAAAGGTTTGACATCAGCAAATTGAAGGACCCCCTTACCAGAAAAGCTTTTGCGGCCGACATTAAGAAACGATATCAATTTGCCAAAAGCCAGGAAAAGACATTGACTGATGATATAGACCAGAATTTCAACACCATTTCAACAATATATAAGGAAAGTAGCAAATCATGCTTAGGATTCCAGGAAAGGAAGAAGCAAGACTGGATACCACCAGAAACATTAAACACCATAAAGATGAGAAAGGAAATGAAAAGAAAGAAAACAGAAGCGAAGACTTTTACACTGACAAAAAATAAGACGTTAAATCACAGCATATTTAACAGTCAATTGTCAAGCTTACTTTATATATATATATATATACGTGTGTGTGTGAAATATTTAATTTTCATATTTAAACTCTATAAGTTGTAGTTTAATGCGATATTTTCTTTATAAATAATATTTGACAGTGTGCCCGCGTCAGTTACTTGCACAGGTAGTTATATTGACGAGAGATAATCCTTTGTAAGTTTCTGTTCAAGTGGTTACTGGCCTTTCGCCTAAGATGGAGATTCTTGACTGATATTTATTTTCCTTTCCAGGTTCGTTCTTACCCTTTTTAGGTTTAGTGATTAGCAATATATCGTATAATGGTTTGTTAAATAATCCAACTATAACATTCCAATAAAAACAGCAATGCAGAAAATTCAACTAGTTTAATGCACGTCATTTGAACAGCGCTGGTATTTACACAATGATGAAGTATGTGTTACTTACCCTTAATCAAATTGTGCATATATCCAAAATAGAAATATATCGAACTGAAAAAAATATATAACTTGTCTTGATAATCTCAAAGACGAAGTTCACATAAACACTATAAAAAACTTCCTAAAAACCTAAAAATCTGTAAAATTCTGTCCAAAGTCCCGCACATCTCTCCTTTTTATAAACAGTTACTTCTTTTTCCCGCCATTTTTCACACGACTCACTCTGTTTTTCCACACGTTACAACTTTCTACACACGTCTCTCTGTTTTTGACATTTTGCACACGTCTTTCTGTTTTTTTCGACTTTTGTCACAACTCTCTTTTCCATCTAACAATAGAAAAAACCCAAAATAATAACTCTCACTTCACAAAAATCCCACGCAAACACGCATTCAATATTATTTTCTGGGACTGCACTATCTTTGCCCTCACAAAGCCATGAACATCTAATGATAATGCGTTTTGTGCAAAAACGCCGTATCTGTTTTTAATGTCTGCTTATTCTTACATTGTAGCATTATAGCATGTATAAATGCTAGTGTAGGCCAGCCAGCCACAACAAATTTCATTTTTTTTAAATGTCACGTGTTTTTTATTAAAAAAATGGATCGAGATTTTTGCTAAGATTAAATTGTTTAAGCCAGGGTCGAGGTCAAACAAATTTTACACAATAAAGTCATTGACTTCACTTTACGCCCCAAAAGGGGTATTTCATCTAAAAATTGAACAAAGCAGTTATGAAAAAATGATACAAATTGTGAATGTGATTTAAAAAAAAAAAATAGGGATAAGTAGGTTTACACGTAGAAAAAAAGTGCACAGAAAACAAACTGCAGCAGAATTTGACTGTAGAGAAAAACAAACGTACGCTACACGTAAAAGAGGAAAAGAAAATTTCATTTTGAAAAACTCATATTTAGCATCACGGTATATTTATGGTTCTTCCGCCCCCGCCCCCGGGAAAAAATAAATGTTTAACATAAATACTGGACATTTGAATCACGACACTGGAGCTAATAACAATATCTCATCTGAACTAAAGTATTAAATACACTCATTCAAACACTTTGTCATAATATGAAACACTCGGATACACTGAAGTAGCAACTACTTTTGAATATTCAACATTAACAAGAATCACGACCACATATGTGGAGTCACTTATACTTATTAGCAATCATAAAGAAATTTGCATTTAGATTAACACAGTCAATATTAAAACTAAATATATTAACCAGTTTGTCTTGACTGCATGCCAGTTATTTGTATTATATTTTTGTATTAACTTGAATGTTGAAACATGATCCGACAACAGGCTTCTGTGCCTTACTTTCACAAGGCTTATTTTCACTTCTCAATGACTAGAGTATAGCAGTACGAGGTGCCATCAATAAAAACTAAGTTCTGACCACTCCCATCACCTTCAAAGCAGCATCCATAAGAGCTGACAGCATTCAATGTTGTTCTTGACGTTTCCTGTAATTTTTCGATGTTCTTGAATCTTCGTTCCTTCAACTGAATCTTTAAAGATCTGGAAGAATTCACACGAGGCCAAACTGGGATAGTAGGGAAGACAGCCGATAGGATAGTATGGCGCTCTCTTTCAAAAATCTACATTTCACGGAAGAAGAAGAACGACTAAGTAAGTATTTCCTGGCAAAACTGCCGCTTCAAGCCTTCCATTTAACTTGACTCATGAATCCATAGAGAAAAACACATGTAAAAAACAAATATATGCATGAACCAAAATAAAATGAAAGTTTGTAGTTCCGTTTAGTGGGCCAGGTATGTACTAGTTGCAATTACAGATGATATAAAGAAGATGTTGGCTGAAAAACACCATCTCCATAAAGCATATTTAAATGATCCAAAATCTACATCCAAGAAAGACGCTTTCAACAACATGCGTAGAATCGTCCAACATAAACTACGCCAGATGCGGGATTCATGGCTGAGTAATAAAGCAGATGAGTTCCAAGGCTTTGCTGACAGCCATGACTTGAAAATTTTTTACCATGCACTCAAAGCGGTCTATGGTCCAACATCATCAGGATCATTTCCCCTCCTTAATGCAGATGGAAAAACACTAATTACAGACAAGGAAAAAATTCTCCAACGCTGGGTCGAACACTTTAATAATATTCTGAACCAGCCATCATCTATTAACGAAGAAGTCATCTACCGACTGCCCCAAGATCCTATAAATGAAGCACTAGATGATATACCGACTCTGGAGGAGACTCAAAAAGCAATTCGTCAACTTTCTAGTAGAAAGGCCCCCGGCTCCGATTCAATTCCTGTTGAGGTATATAAAGATGGCGTTACAGTTCTGATAGAGAAACTTCACATGATCTTCCAGCAAATGTGGCAGAGTGAAACCATCCCACTCGATCTCAAGGATGCGTCAATTATACATCTTTATAACTGTAAAGGTAATCGCCAAGGCTGTAACAATCATCGAGGCATCTCCCTACTATCAATCGCTGGGAAGATATTCGCCAGAATCCTTCTTAATCGCCTTACGGCTCATCTTGACAAAGGTCTTCTACCTGAAAGTCAGTGTGGATTCCGGAAAGAAGGTGGAACCACCGATATGGTGTTCGCTGCAAGACAACTTCAAGAAAAATGCCAAGAACAGCACTGTAACCTGTACACAGCTTTCATCGACTTGACAAAGGCGTTCGACACGGTCAGTAGAGAGGGTCTATGGAAGATCATGGCAAAATACGGCTGCCCAAAGAAATTTATCTCAATAGTGCAGCAGCTGCATGATGGAATGCAGGCTAGAGTTCAGGAAAACAATGAGCTATCGGAGCCTTTCCCAGTCTCAAATGGGGTTAAACAAGGGTGTGTACTTGCACCGACTCTTTTCAGTATCATGTTTTCTGCTATGCTGACTGATGCTTTCAGAGATGGGGACACAGGAATCGACATCAGATACCGTATTGATGGAAAATTGTTTAACCTTAGGAGGCTTCAAGCGAAAAGTAAGGCCAAATCATACACCATCAGGGATCTTCTGTTTGCTGACGATTGTGCCCTCAGTGCTGGCTCAGAGGCTGATCTGCAGCACAGCGTGGATAGATTCTCCGAAGCCTGTTCCAACTTTGGGCTTACCATCAACATGGGGAAAACAGAAATCATGTACCAACCAGCTCCTGGCACAATTTATACTGAGCCAATCATCAAGGTAAATGGTGAGAAACTGAATGTTGTGAACAGATTCATACACCTTGGTAGCACACTATCCCAGAACATCGTCATTGATGATGAGGTGAACACCAGGATCTTCAAAGCCAGCAGCACATTTGGCAGACTATACACCAACGTTTGGCATCAAAGTGGCATTAGTCTACAGACAAAGCTGAAGGTATACAGAGCTACGGTGCTTCCAGTGCTGCTTTATGCATGTGAAACGTGGACTGTATACAGGTGCCACGTAAAAAAGCTCAACCACTTCCATACAGTCTGTCTCAGAAAGGTAATGAACATCAAATGGCAAGACAAGATCCCGGATACCGCCGTTCTTGACAGAGCTGGTATCTCTAGCATCGATACTATTCTGATGCAGTCACAGATCCGCTGGGCAGGTCATGTAGTCCGCATGCCAGACCATCGACTGCCAAAGATACTCCTTTATGGTGAGATGCAGAAGGGTAGACGCTCCCATGGTGGCCAAAAATAGTGCTTCAAAGACACGCTTAAGGCTTCATTAAAAACCTTTGACATAAACCCAGACACATGGGAAGCTGCTGCGCAAGACCGAACTGCCTGGCGCACATCTCTTCGTAAAGGTGCAGCAGCATGCGAATCTTCCAGAAGAGCAGCAGCGGAACAGCGGAGACAAGCTAAAAAAGACTGTGTAATAAAACCTTCTTGTGATGAAAACATTCCCTGCCCACACTGTCCGAGATCCTTCCAGGCCCGCATCGGGCTCATCAGTCACCTTCATACTCACAGACTATCCTAACAATCCTAATAATTGGATGAACAGAGTGGTCTTCATCACCCGTGATGGACGAACAACACACAGTTGCAATTATCTATCAAAGCGAGTCCGGGGACCTTTGATAGCACAGCATGTCCCTTCATCTTGAAACAGCTCTGACTAGTTACCTTCAACACCTGCATCTTTCAAACAGCTTAATGTAATTTTAATAATTGTTACTATAAGTGAGTGGAGAAACGTACATGCTGAGGGTTATATTGTCTTTTATCTGCTGTCATCAGCCATGGTAGAGAGTGGAGAACTTGGGCCAATGGGAGAGCAGAGCTGGAAATTGATTAGCTTATAAATGTTAATGCTGCGGATGATAATGCCATTGTGTACACTACCGGATCTGTAATCACGTGGTAATAAATCAGGGTGAGGCTTCTCTGCTAGAGTAAAGGGCAGAACCAATGCTGAACATAGCGAGGCTTACATGATAACAACCTTCAGCATGAGAATAGAGGTAGAGGCAGTTACTACTGCTTTAAGATGGCTGTCTGAGACTTTATTAACAAAGGCAATTATTGTATCTGGCTCACAATCCAGGCTTCAAAAGGTCCAAAATGGATGGCTCCGACATGAATGGAAAACCTCCAAAGAAGCATCAATTCTTCAAGAACTGATGTGGATCTACTGTCATGGTCATGGACTTATGAGAGGACACATCTGGCGTGTATACAACCAGTGCACAACAGGAACAATTAGCATTCATACCCTTCGACATTTGCTGAGGGAGACTGAGTACCTATGGGTTTGCTCGGAGTGCGATGACGTCGATTCTAATTAACATTATCTGCTGTCTATGAGTCTACAACTACAGCTGGTCTTCAGTAAGTGCTGTATTAATTCTTTTAACACTTTGAGATTGTTAGCCCTATTTTTCTTTGATCCATAGCCGTCGACCGTCAAATCAGTCACTGGCTATCACGCATGGTGGCGTCTTGTAGGCAGCATGAAATTGATTCCACTTTGTTCGGTCGACGGCCATCCTTTTTACAGTGCACAACTCTGGTTCATTCTTTGCAACTTGGCATCCACAGATATCCGCCAAGTTGTTTTTGGTTGGCCTCTCTTTCGCTTAGGCATAGCTGTTTTTGTAATGGCATTAGGGTTCCTTCTGAGAACGTGGTTAACCCAACTCCAGTGTCTGCCAGCTATGATGATGTACATGTCCTCCTGGTTACTCCGAATAAGTTTGTTCTTGGTTGCTGATGGTATTCGGCAAAAAGATTTGGAGAATTTTCCTTAGTCAAATTGTGTGGAAGGGTGATAGTTTCGACATTTCCTTCTGTTACTCTCCAGCATTCCGCACCATAGAGAAGCACATAAAGTACACAGCTCTCACACAGCCTTAATTTGGTGTTTGTGCTGTACTTGGAAGACTTCCAGATGTTGTTGAGACTAGCGAAGATTGTTCTCACTTTATTCATTCTTTTGTTAATGTCCTTGCTTGTTCCGCCATCTGGTATTACTTTGCATCCTAGGTAAGTAAATGTGTCTGTCTGTTCTAAATTCTGGTTCCTTATTGTTATTGGTTCAGGATTGCCCACAGTGAGAGTCATGATCTCTGTCTTTTTGAGACTGTTGCTCAGATCAACCTGCTGGCTATACTTATTCAGTCTATCAGTTTTTTCTTGGATATGTTGATGTGAATGTGCGAGTACTACAATGTCATCTGCATATTTCAGTGTAGTAATTTTGTCCATCTAATTCCTCTTGGACTGTCCTCTGTTGTCTGGTGCATCACCCAATCTATGCCTGTCAAAAATAATGTTGATAAGGGGCACCCCTGTCGTACTCCTGTTTTCACTTCAAAAGTTAGGTTGCTCAATCCAACACTGCATGTAAAATTAGAACAGAGGCTATTTATAATGGAAACAATGCAGCTGAGAATTCCATAAGCCTTCAGTATTTTCCATACGCTGTCCCTGTGTATGCTGTCGAAAGCCTTTTCAAAATCAACAAAGTTAATGTATATCTGTCTCTGCCATTCTGGGCACTGCTCTATAATGTTCCTGCGGGTGAATATATGATCTGCACATCTTCTGTTCTTTCTAAAACCCGCTTGTTCTTTCCTCAGTTTATAGTCAATTGCTTTTGAAATTCTCTGGATGATTATCTTGCCTAGTATTTTACTGGGAACTGAGAGGAGAGTAATTCCTCTCCAGTTGTTGCAGTAGTCATCCCTATGTACAACCATATTAAGTCGCCTTTTAAGTCATGCCTGAGAGAGAGCAGTTCCCTTTCTCTATGTCTTGTTCAGTGTCCATCTACCTCTCTAACCCTGTATGTTCCAGAACAATGACTGCCAAGTGATGCTATCAGCAGGCTTCCTCAATGTATATCACCAGGGCTTGAGAGGGCACCAAAGAAAAGAATACTCCATCCTATCGTTCATGTCAGAGGAGTTGATTATGGAAGGGTTGGCTACTCCATCGTGTAAAAACGTTAAACCAAAAAAAAAAAAACACTTCAAAAACAACATGGTTAAGTAACGAGAGTAAAAAAAAATGTAGGTATAGTATCCTGTTACAAGCCCATTGAGGCATATTGGGAATACCTTCCGCATATCCTGCCCACTGCTTTGAGAGCACTGGCCTTTTGATATAATTATTTGTTCCTCCTACTCTTTGTCTTGTCTCCACTGCTACCAAGATAAATGTATGATTCTACATGATGCAAGGATGCAACTTCTAGTGCTACCTGACTAATGCATCCATTTTCTTTTCCTATGATGCATATCATCAGCTATCTAGGCGAGACTATGTCACCATTTTTCGGCCCAAGCACTGGACACAACAGATTGAGAAACCATCTATACCACAAGTACAGAATAGGTGCAACAGATCTGTGGCACCAGCCCAATGACAGCCGAACACCTTCTGAAGTCCTGCCCAACATACAGCAATGGAGTAGCATATGGCAACAACCTACTTCAGTCCCCAAAGACTGTTTGGAGATGTCATGAGCCTTGAGCTGACTACGGCCTTATTTGAGTCATTAATGTGGAAGGATGAGGCAATTGATACATTTTATGACAATCTGGATGAAGCAATTAAGAAAATTCCAAAGAAAGATCTTCTCATCGTTCTAGGTGATTGGAATGCTAAAATAGGGCCAGATGCATACGGTCACTGGGCTGGCACAGTGGGGAAATTTGGGACTGGAGAAACCAACGATCGAGGACTAAGGCTACTAGAATTTGCCAGCAACTATAAACTAACCCTTGCAAATACACTATTTCCTCATAAGTTATCAAGAAGAACAACGTGGCATGCCCCAAAAACTGAGATACATAACCAAATTGATTTTATTCTCGTATCCAAAAGATTCAAGTCCAGCATTAATAAAGCCAAGACTAGGACTTTTCCTGGCGCCGACATTGGTAGTGATCACGACATGGTATTGATGACGCTCAAGCTTAAACTCAAAAAGAACTATAATCAAAACAGATGTTCTCAGTTAAGATTCAATTTAGACAAATTGAAAGATCCAGAAATCGCGGGAATCTTTGAGGCAACTGTTGGAGGAAAATTCGCAGCTCTCAACTTTTTGGAGGATGATATCAACTCAATCACAGAGAACATGAAAGACGTGCTCATTGAATCAGCAACAGAAATACTTGGTAAAAGAAAGAAAATAAACAAACCATGGGTTACAGATGAAATTCTGAAGTTATGTGATACACGGCGAGAAATGAAAAAGGTTAAGAAAGAGGTTCCCGAAGCAGCATGGCAATACAGTATGGTGAATAAAAATATTAGAAAGAAAATGAAACAGGCCAAAGAAAAATGGGTAGCTGATCAATGTGAGTCCATTAATACGGGGCTAATAAAAGGTAACAGCAAGGCAGTTTTTGACACATTAAGAAGACTATCAAAACCCCAACAGCCCAGGGTAACTGTCATAGAAGATAGCAATGGGGCTCTGCTCAATGAAAAAAACAGCTGTAATGAGAAGGTGGACAGAATATTGTAAAGAATTATATAACTGTAAACTTGACACTGACTTAGGCATATTAAACAACATTAAGTGCGAAAACAGAGAACTCGGAAATGCAGCAATACTACGGGAAGAAGTGGAAGAGGCTATATGTTCGATGAAAGGAGGGAAGTCACCGGGTGTGGATAATATACCAGCAGAGCTCTTGAAATATGGAGGACCAGATATAGTAAAAATCATGACAACAATTTGCCAGAAGATATGGAGTACAAAAAAATGGCCAAAAGAATGGACGCAGTCATTAGTAATACCGCTTCCAAAGAAAGGAAATCTAAAAATGTGCAAGAACTACAGAACCATTAGCCTTATTAGTCATCCAAGTAAGGTGATGTTAAGGATACTTTTGAACAGAATAAAACAGAAATCAGAAGAAATCTTGTCAGAGGAACAGGCTGGCTTTAGACCAAAAAGAAGTACCTCAGAACAAATCTTCAATATTAGATTACTGATCGAAAAACATCTCCAGCATCAACATGATTTATACCATAACTTCATCGATTTCACAAAAGCCTTCGATCGAGTCTGGCATGAAGGTTTATGGCAAATAATGAGAAAATTCAATTTTGATACCAACATCATAGATATCATTGAAGCACTATACAAGGACGCAAGCAGTGCTGTTTTTGCAAGCAATGACATTGGAGAATTTTTCAAAACAACTGTAGGAGTTCGCCAGGGATGTATCCTGTCACCAGTGCTCTTTAACATTTATCTAGAACATATTATGCAGGAGGCTCTCTACGATTATAAATCAACCATATCGATTGGAGGCCGACCTCTGTGTAATCTACGTTTTGCTGATGATATTGATCTGATAGCTGGAACAGAATCAGAACTTCAAGACCTTACCTCTAGACTGGAGAAAGTAACAAGAACATATGGGATGGAAATTAATATAGAAAAAAGCAAGATATTGGTGAATAGCCATAAGAAACATGTTCCGACCAACATTATGTTAAATGGGCAAACGTTAGAAGAAGTTAACACCTTTAAATATCTCGGGTCCACTATATGTAGTGATGGAAGATCAAATAAAGAAATCAAGACAAGACTTGAGATGGCCTCAGCTGCCATGACAAGGTTGAATGTGATCTGGAAAAGTAACATCAGTTTTCCTGTGAAGATCAAATTATACAAATCACTTGTATTATCTATTCTCTTGTATGAGTGTGAGGGCTGGACACTCACTGCAGATACGGAGCGAAGGATTCAGGCTTTCGAGCATAAATGTTATAGAAGAATTTTGCGCATTTGCTATAAAGAGCACAAAACAAATGTCTATGTTAGAGAGAAGATAAACACCTATGCAGGCCATCAAGAACCACTTTTGTCAATAGTGAAACGTCGAAAGCTTGCCTGGTTTGGGCATGTAACTCGTCATGACTCCCTTTCGAAAACGATCCTCCAGGGAACAGTCGAAGGTAAACGGAGAAGAGGAAGGCAAAGAAAATCCTGGGCTGATAACATCAAAGAATGGGCAGGACACGGTTTCTCCACACTTGTACGCATTGCTGAGAATAGAGAGCAGTGGAGGACCCTGTCTGCTGATGCTTCCACCATGGCACCCCTACGACCCATGACGGGTTATGGGTTGAGATGAGATGATGAATGTGGAAGTCTGAAGACAAACGAGGACGTCCCTCCATTAAGCACTCTCATTCTGCTCCCCCACATCTATCTTACCCCACATAAATTTTGCAGACATACTGGTACAGTGTTTGTTAACTAAAATGTGATGAGTAAACAACATACACATATGGAGCTCATAAGAAATCAAGTCAGACCCAAAAATCAAAATCTTCAAATTGAAATGTCAAGTCAGTCCTATTGTATGGCTCTGAAACATGAACAACAAAAACAACAACCAAAAAGCTACAGACTTTCATAAATGGGTACTTGCGTACATTAGAAGGATTGAAGTGGTATAAGATTACTAATGTGGAACTGATAAAAACCAGACAAGTGCCAGTGGAACAAGAGATAAGATGACACTGGAGATGGATAGGACACACACCGAGATGAAATCTTTTGGCATCATTATCAGGCAGTCCTTGTTCTGTAATCCCTAAGGTGAGAGAGGGAGACCTAGGAACACATGAAAAAGACACGAATGACATACAACTAAAACATTCCATACAAGTCCACTGCAGCTATCAATTCTCAAAACGTGGCAACATTAGTAATACAGTTTATTAGTATACACCAAACCACTGAAAAAATTGAGTTCGTATAAATGTTCACAATTAACAAAAACTAATAAATGACACAAACTTTGGTCATACACAAATTCAAAATAAAATGAACAGCAACAAAGTATAAAGCTTTAACCATTATTAATGGCATTAACTGTACAGCAGTGCTTCTTAAATGTGGGTGTGAAACCTGACATGATAGCTTGGAAGGCATATCAACATAAACATAGAAAATGAATTGTGTACCAAATATAACACCGACAATGTGAATTCAGTGAAAACATATATATAGTCCACTGAAGGCCAACGACCCATTAGGTTGTCCACTGAAGGCCAAGGACTCCTTAGAAAGAATGTACTTATACACAATGACATTTTTGGCATACAAGTAATACATTTTATTACAAAGAAAAAATTGTTAAGCTTACATACAGTCATACTGAAATACAATAACAATCTGTAAAAAGAAGATATTTACTTACATGCAAAAATCTATCGTAATTTTCCAGAGTAAAATTAAATTAAGAAATTTTAAGGATATGTACAGCCTAACCAAACCCCCTCCCCCCAACTATGGGCTCTTAACCACTGGTTAAGAAGCCCCGATATAACCATAATTTACAATTAGCCATCACCCTAAATGATTTGAGTTGTACAGCACATAAAATGAGATCACAACAAAGGCATATGATGGCTAACCATTACCATAAATAATTGTATGAATGTACACACCCATCTCATGTACACTCCCATCCTATGTACACACTCATCTCATGTAGACAGCCATCCCATGTACACACCCATCTAATGTACACACCTATCCATTGAGCACACCCATCTCATTTACACATTTCTAATAATGAAAGGAAGAAATGAGATCAAAATCAGATTAACAAGTTTTAAAACACAAAAGGTCAAAGTTGACCTATAGTAGATACTGCTGTAGGGGAGTGGAGTGTTAGAGACTTCACCATACTAGGTCCAGCTCTTTGAATTTAGCTGACCAGTTCCTGTCTCTGCTGCGTTTGCCTTCCATAAATCAAGAGCACATTATGGTGCTCATTTACAGCTGGGTAGATGAGCATGATGATACCGGTTTAGAACACTGTACCTTTGCAGCCAGGAAAAGTTGAGTGTAGAGGAAGACAGTGCCGTAAGTGGGAAGTTAACATCTAGAAATAGACAGGAAAGAGTATCAGAGTGCACCATCAAGACAAGAGACAGAAGATGGAGATATATTAAATGCTAAGATGGCAGTTGATATATCAAATTGAATACCTTCAAGGAAAAAAATGCCACACACTTCTGCATATTATGAAATAGATTATTTGTTTCATCTGCTTAAAATGTAAAAAAATAAATTACTTACAACAAACATTTAAAAAATAACGACAAAATACAGCCTGAGAGCACTTTCAAATTCAACTGTGTCTTAATACAGCGTTGTGTCTTTCAGGTCTCAGTTAGTTGGTCTAGGAATGAGAAATTTAATTTAATATTACAGTTTGTGAAAGGAAATAATCATGGGTTTACAATGTACAGACCTACTAGTTAATAAAGAAACACTTGGTACAAAAGCACACATTCTAGTGAGAACTGTGATCAGCACATGTAGTATCCATGTTGCATGACTTTACTTGGAAATGACAACAGCTCAAAATATACTGACAGTTAAAAATAAGACATGAGATAAATTGATGGAGTTTTTCTAAAACAAACACATACAGCCCCAACTGAGTAGCACTCAAGTGCCCTTCATTCTTATCAGATTTTGATCAAGTCTGAAACAGGACAGTTTTTTTCTGCCAATACAAAATATATAAAAATTAGCCCAGCTATTCTTAAGTTGTATTTTGTAATATATATATAGGAACGTATTTGCAATTTCAAAAGCTGTATGAATAGAGATGACAAAATTATTTCTTAGTTAAACACCAGCTTTTTTTGTCTGTATCATGGTGTCCCACCACCATCAAATTATTTTTAATAATTTGATATTCAATACCATGTTAACAAACAGATTCATATTATATATGAGGGTGAGTCAAGTGAAAACCGGAAATATGTTATAACAATAAGAATAATCATGCCATTATATTGTAACTTGCCAATATTATTGTCCTGGATGTCTCGAGTGTCATGCATGTGCCATCGCGGTGATGACGCATAAGGTGACGTTTTAAAGATGGCCGCCCCGCTAGTGGAATGCACCAAACAGCAGCAGCGTTCTGTTATTCAATTTTTGATCACCGAAGGGGTGAAACCAATAGAAATTCATCGGCAAATGAAGCTCAAGTACGGTGATGCATGCATGTCAAGGTGTATGAATGGTGTACAAAGTTCAAAAACGGCATGATTTCTGTGACAGATTGTTCACAACCGGGTCAGACACACAGAGTAGTGAATCCATAATCAATAACAACCGTTGAACGACTCGTACAGGGAAACCGCCGATTGACTGTGGATGATATTGCCACATATCTTGACATCAGTCACGGTTCAGCACACCACATCATCTCTGATGTGCTACAGTACCACAAAGTGTCTGCAAGGTGGGTGCCACGGCAGCTTACTCCAGAATTGAAAATTGAACAATCTGTCACAGAAATCACGCCGTTTTTGAACTTTGGACACCATTCATACACCTGCGATCTTGACATGCATGCATCACCGTACTTGAGCTTCATTCGCCGATGAATTTCTATTGGTTTCACCCCTTCGCTGATCAAAAATTGAATAACAGAACGCTGCTGCTGTTTGGTGCATTCCACTAGTGGGGCGGCCATCTTTAAAACGTCATTATGACGTCACCTTATGCGTCATTACCGCGATGGTGCATGCATGACACTCGAGACATCCAGGACAACAATATTGGCAAGTTACAATATAATGGCATGATTATTCTTATTGTTATAACATTTCCGGTTTTCATTTGACTCACCCTCGTATATGTATATATATATATATATATATATATATATATATATATATATATATATATATATATATATATATATATATATATATATATATATATATATATATATATATATATATATATATATATATATATATATATACATATATACATATATACATATATATAATAGCCCCTTCAGTCATAACTGAATATGGAATTGAGCACCAGAGGTGACAGCCCCCAGCTGCTTATTTTCCTGGTGTTCCTTTCAACGTTTTCTCATCTCTTCTGCTCATCATGTTAGGTTCTTTTTGTCCAATCTGAGGTGGTGCAGCAGAAAACGTCACTACTTGGTGCGATTGGAATGCTTCATCCTCCCAGGCTGTTGGATTTATGTCCAGTGCACTCATGTCTCTCTTGCACACATCTTTGAATCTCAGCTGTAGTCGTCGAATTGTTCTTTTGCTATATATATATATATATGTAAGGTATTTTATCAGTGCCACTGTTACACTCATCAGTAACTCCTATCTTTAATTTTTGTTGAGGTGGTAATATGTACCATTTTGTGTGTGTACACGTGCATATACATTTATTTATTTTTAGAGAAATAGACAGAAGAAGCGAAACCAAAAAAACACTTTGAGATGGGAACTGGAGGCAGACATGAAAGAGTTATGGTAAGACATTTAACAGATGACACAGGAAGTCAAGGCTTGACATACATTTGTTGAGGCCCCACTGCTCCTTAGGGAACTGAAAAATAATTCATTCATAACCCTCCACTCCCAAAGGAGCATAGGCCTTCAACAAACACATGTCAAGTCCTCCTGTCATGTGCCATCATCTCAAGTTCTTTCCACGTTATCCTCATCATTTTCACCTCTGTTTCCAGCTCTCTTCTCCATGAGCTTCTTGGTCTACCTCTGCCTCTCTTGCCCTGGGGGTTCCAGAACAAGGACTGCCTTGTAATGGTATCAACAGGTTTCCTCAGTGTGTGTCCTATCCATCGCCAACGTCTTCTTCTAATCTCTTGTTCAACTGGCACTTGTCTAGTTCTTGTCATCAGTTCCACATTGGTAACCTTGTCAAACCACTTTAATCCTTCCATTCTATCTTCTTCTTTTCTTTGATCCTTGACCACCGACCGTCAAAGCAGTCAGTGGCCATCACGCCTAGTGGCGTCTTGTAGGGCAACAACAAATTGATTCCACTTTGCATGGTCGGTGGCCATCCTTCGTACAGTGCCCCAACTCTGGTTCATTCTTTGCATCTCAGCCTCCACAGTCCTCCGCCAAGTTGTTTTTGGTCGGCCTCTCTTTCGCTTTCCTTCAGGGGTCCAAAGCATAGCTGTTCTTGTGATGGCATCGGGGTCTCTTCTGAGGACATGACCAACCCAGCTCCAGCGTCTGCCAGCTATGATGGTGTGCATGTCCTCTTTTCCATTCTATGCAAGCACCCATTTATGAAAGTCTGTAGCTTTTTGGTTGTTGTCTTTGTTGTTCTCCATGTTTCAGAGCCATATAATATTACTGACTTCACATTTGTGTTGAAGATTTTTATTTTCATGTTGGATCTGATTTCTCTTGATCTCCATATATTTCCCAATGCAATGAAAGCTCCTCTTGCTTTTTGTCTGTCTGTCCCTTCAACTTTGTATATATTGCTGCCAAGATATGTGCACAATTCTACATCTTGTAGTGGTATTTCTTCAAGTTCAACCCTGTTATCATTACCTACATTTTTCTCATTATTTTTGTGTTTTCCCTGTGTATTTTCAGACCCAATTGCTGTGATCTCTCACCAAGTGTTTTCAATTTGTCCTGTATCTGATAACGGTTATGAGACAGAAGAGCCAAGCCATCAGCAAAATCCAGATTGTCCAACTGCTTTGTCAGAGTCCACTGGATTCCATTTCTGTTGTAGCACACATAAAATATTTATAGCACTTTTCTTTTTAATGGCACAATTTCAGCATCCATAGAAAACACTGCATCAGAAACATCATAATTACATGGCTTCTTTTCTGTATGTCTGAATATGTTCTTAGCTAACAGGCAGAGGCCACACTTTACAACAAACAAAATCACATTTATAAGGCCTCTCTGTAGTATATCACAAAATATAGCACCACAAAGATTACATTTATCTTGCTGAGATGCATGGAGGCATATATGGAGTCATCTTTAACTGACCACCAGCTATACACAATGCTGCAGTATACATATGTGGAAGTGAACCTCTGTGAGGCTAATTACACCCTCAATGATGCTTGAAATCATCCACACACTTCCATGGACTCCCTCTGTGGTGAAACGTGTTGAGAACTCAGCATTGTATTTGTATACTAAGCTTTGATTCCCAGACATGATTCTTTAGCTTTGACCAGGTTGACTGCATGTAGGAGGATCTCACTATGGACCCACTGATAAGCAGGGGAACTGAGAAGTAGCTCTGTGCAGGACGTGACATTTCCTTGGGAGAGCCCAGAACCAGAGCACAGTATTTTAACTCTACATAGTTGGACAGCCATCTTGGATGGCAGGGAATGCACAGTATGCCACATACTTCTTACTCCTAGCTTGGGACCCCTATGTGATGATCCTTTAAATGCAAGCTAAGCTGGAGAAACTGGAGCTCATGACTTTAACTCAACATGTTTCAGAATGGTAGAAAAGCCACAAGAAAAGCCTAGATCTTCAGTGTTACCAAAGAGTGTTGAACTTGTTACTGGCTGCAAAAGAGTGAGAAGCTCAGCAGCCCTATTAAACAACAACAATAACAAATCTGGTTGCAATTTCAATTTACACAACAAAAATACTTTTTTCACTACCACTTTGCAAAATGAAGTCCACAGGAAGTGATCAAATAATTTAAACCATCAAGATATTTTGTGAAAAGGGGGCTGAAGAATAATGAATGAGTAAACTTGAATTACAAACATCACACTTACAAATTGTGTAAGGTAAACACATACATTTTCTCTGATGTACATCTAGTGTGCAGTTTTAGAATACAGACGAGTAAACTCAACACCACAAACATTGCACTTACATATTGTCTCTCATGTATGTTTTGTAAATTGTGTGTTGTTTTAGAATAAAGACTTGAGAAAACCTAACACCACAAACATCACACTTAGAAAGTCCTTCTCATGTATGCCTTTTGTGTAATTTTAGAATACACACTTGAGAAAACCTAATACACCAAACATCACACTTAGAAATTTTCTCTCAAGTATGTCTTCTTGTGTGCTGTTTTAGAATAAAGACTTGAGAAAATGTAACACCACAAACATCACTCTTAGACAGTCCCTCTCATGTGTGCCTTCTTTTGTGTAATTTTAGAATACAGACTTGAGAAAACCTAATACCTAATACAACAAGCATCACATTTATACATCTCTCCAATGTGTTTCAACACGTGTCTCTTTATTTGAGTAGCCTGAGAAAACGCATCACCACAAAGATCACACTTATATGGCTTTTCCCCTGTATGCCTTCTTAGAGCAGTGTATCCAAAAAATCTCAAACTTATAAGGTTTCTGTGTCCTTTTGTGTCTCTTTACTTACTTACTTAGTCATTCCCTTTCTACCGTGAGGTGTATAGGTTTGGAAGAGAGGGTGCCAGACTATCCTATTGGCTGTCTTCCTCCTAGCTTGGTTCCATTCTAGTCCTCGGTCCTTCAAAGATTGTCTATTGTAGCTTTCCAGTGGACTGGGTCATCCTGGGGGTCTGGACCCCTGGCTCTTTGTTTCCCATGCTTGTCGTGGTAGCCGATCTTCTCCCATTCTGCAGATATGGCCAAACCATCTTAGTTGGGACTCTTCTACTTGGGTCTGCAGGGTGTGGGATTTTAGGCCTTGGCGTTTTCGTCTGGTTGCAGACCATGTCTCTTCTTGTTACTTCAACCATCTTCCTCAGATACCTCATTTCTGAGGTTTGGATCTGGCTTTTGTAGACTGTAGTCATTGCCCATGACTCGCATCCATATGTCAAGACTGGGACATAGGTAGAGTGGTATACAGCCATCTTTGTTTTCTTACCAACATTTCTCTTGCTTAGGAATCCTTGATTTATGGCCTAAAAAAAAGTCTCTGAGCTGCTGCTTTTTGAGTGGCCAACTCTTCATCGATGCCTCCCTGTCAGTCTATAATAACTCCGGTGTGTTTAAAGTGGTTGACCTGCTCCAGGACATATTCTCCCAGCTTAATCTGATGTCTTCTTTCTTCTCGTGATATCACCATGGATTTTGTTTTAGAGCTGCTTATGACCATCCCTGTCTTCTCCAGCTCTTCCTTCCAGACTTGCAGGTTGGAACAAAGATGTGCCTTTGATTTAGCAATCAAGGCAACATTATCAGCAAATGCCAGCTCTGAAAAACAGACCTGTCTCATCTTCCAGTACCCCACTGAATATTTTCCAGTCTTCTCCTTACATGCCTTGATGACAGGATATTACCTTGTCTTACATCAGTGGTGGTCCTGAACTCTTCTGATTTATGGTTTGCTGTCCTCATATAATTTATGCAACACTTGTAGAAGCTCTGTATAGCTTGAATGGGACCCAAAGACGCAGCAATAGAGAACGCAGTCAGTGACTCATAGCTTGACTGCCTGCGCCAGAACCAGCGAATCAGAGCTGGTCAAGACCGCACTCCACCTCCATGTGGTGGTCCTGGAAACAGTCTGCAGCAGTGCAGTCTGGCTGAGCGAGTGTGGATCGCAATGGGAAGGAAAACCCGGTCCTAAAAAATGCTGTGCAGAAGTCGGATGTGTCAACCGAAAGGTGCAGATATCACAGCTTAGGCGTAAACAGACACAACGCAACCACCGTCCTTTTCAGGACGAACGAGGAAGAAGAAGAAGTATAGCATGAATCATAGGTGCTGGAATGTTCTTCTTTGACAAACAGTCCCAAAACTTGCTCCAGGGGACCCTGTCAGATGCCTTTTCCAGATCTATGAAACAAAGATGGACTTCACTCTTATACTCAATTACCTTTTCACTCAACTGTCTGAGTGTGAAGATTAGGTCTTGAGTACTTCGGTTTGCTCAAAATCCGCACTGGACCTCATCCAACTGTGGCTCAACTAGGCATCTGATTCTCTGCTCCAGGATTCTAGAGCAAATTTTACCAGGGACACTGAAAAGGGATATGCATCTATGGTTTCCACATTGTTGATTGTCGAAATCAGTGTTATGATGGCAATCTTCCAATCCTTTGGTATGGTCTTGTTGCACCACGCTGCCTGTAGGACCCTTAAGAATAATAGGTTGCCTGATGCTTCCATGTACGTAACCATTTCTGGTGTTATACCATCATGCTCTGGGAGCCGTGGTAGCTTAGTGGTTAGTGCACTGGGTTCCTAGCTCAGTGGTCTATGGTTCAATCCCCATATGAGGTGGAATTTTTTTAGGCTGCAAACAGCTCATAGGTCGACCTAGCCACAACTGGGTACCAGAGCAACTTCTGGGAAGGTTAAGGCGGCTGGCGTGATGCTGACCACATCCCCCCTAGTGTGCCGATGTTCAAGAAAATATGGGCCTAACACCATATTCCCAATATTCCTCAAGGGGTGTGTAATGGGATCCTTTTTTTTTCTTACCATCATGCCCTCCTGCTTTGCCCATCATGATTTTCTACACTGCTGCCTTCAGTTCTTCCATCTTCATGTCATCTTTACTACCATTGGTTTCTCTTCTGTGCTAGTGGTTATCATTTCTGATGCTTGACATTGCTCACCATCAAGGAGTTCTGAGAAATATTCTTTCCATCTTTCCATTACTTCCTTTGGGGCAGTAAGCAATTTGCCTTGCTTGTCCTTTAAAATTGTTATAGGGTAGTGTTTTTCCTTCCTCATGTTCTTTAGGTTCTTATAGAACAATTTCTGGTTTTCTTGCGCATCTTTTTCTAGCTTTTCTCCAAATTCTTCCCAGGACTTCTGTTTTGCTGCTAGCACCTTGTTCTTTGCTTCTGTTCTGAGTATCACATATTCTCTATATTTCTCTATATGTCCTGCTGTGTTTTTAGCTCCTAAGTAATGCTTCCATGCCTTTTTCTTCTCTCTTATTTTCTCTTTGACTTCCTCTGTCCACCAAGGTGTCCTCTTTCTCTTGTTTTCAAGTCAGACCACCACATGCTTCTGCAGCAGCTGTCTTTATGATGTCCTTGAATTTAAGTCAGAGGGTTTCCAAGTCATCAGGTTGTTCTTCTGTGTTTCTCATCACTGTAGCAATAATCCCCTGATATCTGGTCCTAATTTCTGGCTCTCTCAGCTTGTAGGTCTTAATGCTCATTTCTCCCATTCATTTACTTAGTTTCTTGCATGCTGTTGGGCAGTTCCTAGGCTGAGAAACTCTTTCTGTTGTTCTTTTGATTGTAAGCAGGTAGTGATCACTTCCAATCTCTGGCCCCCTCCAGACTCTAGCATTCCGGAGATATTTGAATGAGCTCCTCCTAACTATGGCATAGTCAATCACTGACTTCTCATTCCTTGTTGGTTCATATCTATGAGGTGTGTTCAAATGAAACCCGTCCCAGTGGCTTTATAACAAATATATGTAAAGTACATCAGCAGGAGTAGTAGAATTAAATACAACAATTGTTATGAAGCAAGTACCCACTGGGATTCTTTAGAAATAGTCACCATAGGCATTCAGACACGCATCCCACTGCTTGGGTAGACGGCGGATGCCATCCGAGAAAAATGACTTTGGTTGCTTATTGAACCATTTGGTCACTGAGGCCCTGACGTCTGCATCGGAGTCGAATCGTTGTCCCTTTAGAGATTTTTTTAAGGGTCCAAACAAATGAAAGTCACATGGTGACAGATCGGTGCTGTAGGCTGGGTGTGGCAGAACTTCCCACCTTTTCCTTGCTAACGCTTCCTGCACAATGTTCACAACATGTGGACGAGCATTGTCGTGCAACAGAATCACACCACACGAAAGCATGCCGGGTCGTTTATTCTTGATGGCTGTATGCAGGTTGTCTAGTGTGTCTTTGTAGCGGATGGCATTGATGTTCACGCCAGGCTCTTTAAAGTCTACCAATAGAAGCCCTTCATGGTCAACAAATGCGGTCAGCATAACCTTATCGGCGGAAATCTGTGACTTGAATTTTTGGGGTTTTGGTGATCCGGGATGTTTCCATTGCATGCTCGCTGATTTGCTGCATGGCTCAAAGTGGCGGCACCACGACTCATCGCCTGCCACTATGCGCAACAGAAATGCATCACCCTCCTCTTTGTAACGCAGCAGGTGGTTCAAACTCCATCCCATGAGTTCTTCCTTATGGTGATCGGTCAGCATCCGTGGGACCCGTTGTGAACACACCTTTCGATACTTCAGTTTCTTCGTAACCACCATTTGAACTGTCCCAAGAGACACAGTGAATTCCTCTGCTAGCAAACGTAAGCTCTGACGACGGTCCACCCGTATTGCTGCATCAATCTCGGCGATGGCTTCTTCTGTCGCAACAATATGCACCTGACCAGGCCACGGAAGATCTTTCATTAACTGACGTCCTTCTCGAAACATTCGTGCCCAGTATTTCACTGTAGTCTTAGACACACTTTTGTCACCATACACTGCTTTCATTCGGCGATGAATGTCGACTGGTCGACATCCTTCGGCTGTTGGAACTGAATCAACGCTCGCTGATCGACCTTGGATGGATTCCTTATCACACCGGCCATTATTTTAACGGTCTGCAGCACAACCAATGAATATTAGGAGAATGAACACTTACACACTTGTACATTCGTATGTGCTTATTACATCAGATGTGACATCATCATGCTCCTCCTATGAATGTCCACTTGGCACAGCACAGTCGGGTTTCATTTGAACACGCCTTGTAGTATATGCATGTATGCGCTTCTCACCGCAGAATCTAAGGAGTCGCTTTTCATTGTCATTGAGAGTATCTCTCCATATCTTCCGCTAACTCCACCCCATCTGGCATGGTCATTTCTAACTCTGGCATTGAAATCTCCAAGCATGATAATTTCATCTAGGCAGTCATCCACTTTGAAGCAGCTCGAACAATTCCTCCTTGATCTCTGCTCTCTCATCCTCATTTGGAGCATACACTATGACCATGTTGACTATGGTTTCTCATTCTTTTAGTTTTACAACCATAATGTGCTCCGAGACAAAGTTCCATCCCTTGATACTATCTTTTTGCTACAATGCAACCAATGCCCCGTTTAGCTCTTTCAGATGTGGGTATACCACTGTAGAGCAGTGTGTTGCCATCAAGATTCATGTCTACTTGTTCCTTTTTCTTTGTTTCCATTATAGCCAGGATTTCTAGTTTTGCTTTCCTCATCTCTTCCACCAGCTCCTCTTCTTTCCCATTTATACTTCTTGTGTTCCAATTTCCATAAGTCATTGTCCCTTCCAGTTTGTCGCCTTTAGAACCAGTCCAGTTCTATCTTATAGTTCACATAATCGTGGTTTAAAGCAAACAAGTGATTGGCCTGTTGTGCCTTTGCATGGTGGAGGTGCTGCTCCCTTACAGATTCTATGCAGGCCGCCCTCCTCCTTTTTCACAAACATCACACTTATAAGGGTTCTCTCCTGAGTGTGTCCTTTTGTGACTCTTTAAAGCACCACTTTGACAAAATTCTGCCCCACAAACATCACACTTATAAGGTTTCTCTCCTGTGTGTGTCCTTTTGTGACTCTATAGATGACCACACGGAGAAAATTCTGCTCCACAAACATCACACTTATAAGGTTTCTCTCCTGTGTGTGTCCTTTTGTGACTCTTTAAAGCACCACTATGAGCAAATTCTGCCCCACAAACATCACACTTATAAGGTTTCTCTCCTGTGTGTGTCCTTTTGTGACTCTTTAAAGCACCACACTGAGAAAATTCTTCTCCACAAACATCACACTTATAAGGTTTCTCTCCTGTGTGTGTCCTTTTGTGACTCTTTAAATCACCACTATGAGCAAATTCTGCCCCACAAACATCACACTTATAAGGTTTCTCTCCTGTGTGTGTCCTTTTGTGACTCTTTAGATGACCCCACTGAGAAAATGCTGCTCCACAAACATCACACTTATAAGGTTTCTCTCCTGTGTGTGTCCTTTTGTGACTCTTTAGATTACCACACTGAGAAAATTCTGCTCCACAAACATCACACTTATAAGGTTTCTCTCCTGTGTGTGTCCTTTTGTGACTCTTTAAAACATCACACCGAGAAAATTCTGCTCCACAAACATCACACTTATAAGGTTTCTCTCCTGTGTGTGTCCTTTTGTGACTCTTTAAAGCACCACACGGAGAAAATTCTGCTCCACAAACATCACACTTATAAGGTTTCTCTCCTGTGTGTGTCCTTTTGTGACTCTTTAAAGCACCACTATGAGCAAATTCTGCCCCACAAACATCACACTTATAAGGTTTCTCTCCTGTGTGTGTCCTTTTGTGACTCTTTAAAGCACCACACTGAGAAAATTCTGCTCCACAAACATCACACTTATAAGGTTTCTCTCCTGTGTGTGTCCTTTTGTGACTCTTTAAATCACCACTATGAGCAAATTCTGCCCCACAAACATCACACTTATAAGGTTTCTCTCCTGTGTGTGTCCTTTTGTGACTCTTTAGATGACCCCAATGAGAAAATGCTGCTCCACAAACATCACACTTATAAGGTTTCTCTCCTGTGTGTGTCCTTTTGTGACTCTTTAGATTACCACACTGAGAAAATTCTGCTCCACAAACATCACACTTATAAGGTTTCTCTCCTGTGTGTGTCCTTTTGTGACTCTTTAAAACATCACACCGAGAAAATTCTGCTCCACAAACATCACACTTATAAGGTTTCTCTCCTGTGTGTGTCCTTTTGTGACTCTTTAAAGCACCACACTGAGAAAATTCTTCTCCACAAACATCACACTTATAAGGTTTCTCTCCTGTGTGTGTCCTTTTGTGACTCTTTAAATCACCACTATGAGCAAATTCTGCCCCACAAACATCACACTTATAAGGTTTCTCTCCTGTGTGTGTCCTTTTGTGACTCTTTAGATGACCCCACTGAGAAAATGCTGCTCCACAAACATCACACTTATAAGGTTTCTCTCCTGTGTGTGTCCTTTTGTGACTCTTTAGATTACCACACTGAGAAAATTCTGCTCCACAAACATCACACTTATAAGGTTTCTCTCCTGTGTGTGTCCTTTTGTGACTCTTTAAAACACCACACTGAGAAAATTCTTCTCCACAAACATCACACTTATAAGGTTTCTCTCCTGTGTGTGTCCTTTTGTGACGCTTTAAAGCACCACACTGAGAAAATTCTTCTCCACAAACATCACACTTATAAGGTTTCTCTCCTGTGTGTGTCCTTTTGTGACCCTTTAGAGTACTACACTGAGAAAATCTTGCCCCACAAACATCACACTTATAAGGTTTCTCTCCAGTGTGTGTCCTTTTGTGACTCTTTAAAGCACAAATTTGAGAAAATTCTGCTCCACAAACATCACAATTGTAAAGTTTTTCTTTGGTTTGTTGACTTTTGTACCATTTTAAATGAAGTTTTTGTCCTGTAAGTTCATCACACATGTAAGATTCCCTGTCTGTATTTGTCACCTTGTGATCACTTTGACAAAATTCTGCTCCACTGACATCATATTTGTAATGTGTCTCACTATTATGCTGCATTATGGGTTTCTTTGGATAATCAGTCCTAGAAAACCTACTAAGACCATCACACTTGTTAGGTAGTTCTTCTTTATGGTGCATTTCATGTGCCTTTAGATAACCAAAATGAGCAGCCCCCATACCAATAAGATCACATTTAGAATGCTTCTGTGCTGTTTGTATTCTTTCTTGTTGACATAGACTGGATTTTGCAGCTAATTCTACATTACCAACATTACTTATATAACAATTTTCTCTCATATGTGAAAGTTCATGCTCATTATGGTCACCTTTCTTGCTTACCTGTACTCCACAAACATGACAGCTGAAAAGTTTCTCTTTTGTACCTATTATTATTTTATCTGATTGTACACTGCCACACAATTTAAAACCGTCTCTACTTCCACTGTTGAGAGCACAATCATCATAAACTATTGTTGATTTCCTGCTGCAGTTTTCATTTTGTAAGACTGCAGTATAAATCTCAGGAGTCGGATTCATGTCTACAGTCATTATCACAGAGTCTGTGACATTCAGTGATTGTACCTCTTTTAATCTTGATTCAATGTTATTGTCTGTATTTAGTGTTGCAGCTGCCGTACTTACATCAGCTTTCATTTCACTCACAATTTTTTCTGTGAATTCTGGCAACACTTGATTGAATGCAGCATTTTGCACTGGTTCACTCTTTATGAAACTGTTCATAATTTTCAAATCTGGAATGTCAACACTAGAGTATAGGCGGGATCGCTGGCTACAGGAATGGTCACCTGAAATTCATTGAATAAAACATAATAATAAAAACTTCAGATAATTATGGCATGCATAACAAATTTTAATTCTGTATGTTTTGTAGCGTCGTATAGGTATGTTTTAAAAGTTATGCAACTATAAGATTATTTCAGAAGTATTTGTTTATGTCTGATATGTTAATAGTTCATGGTGTATTGCATACTTTGAAACTAATAGTATACATTTAATAATTTTAAATGGTGTTGCAAAATGATTTTTTTTAATGCAGTCGCTAATGGCATATATTCATTATTTTTTATTGTTTGATTACTTCCCATGGATGTAAGAAATGAGTAATAACAATTTATTTCTGAATTACTTCCCTCCGAACAGTCCTGAAATGATTACAAATATTATATTGTTAATAATTTGTTAATAATTATTTTTTTTCTGTCACGATTAAAACTTTTTTTTGCAAGAAAAGAACCTCATGACATTACCTGATAGATCTGTGGAGTAACAGTACTGTGTCAGTAAAATTCAAACTTTTTTGTGTGGATAAAATGAGTTTTGCTCAATTTCAGTGATGCCTGCAATTGTATACCTAGACACCAAATAACTGCAACTATTTCTAAAGCTTTTAAGATTTCCACTAATTCTTCTGTAAAGATGGATGTATTACCTGTTACTTTATATCTTTTGTAAATTTCAAAATTTTTGTGTATCTATTTCCGTTCCAAAATGTCCATCTTAATCATATGCAATGCTGGGTCCTCAACAAGTTTCACCACAGGGGGAATACCTGAAAGTGTGTGGATGATTTAAGGAGTCAATGAGGATGTAATTTGCCTCACAGACAGAGGTTCAGTTCCACATTTGTACATATATTATAGCATTGTGCATAACTGGTGGTCATATAAGAATGACACCAGGTATGCCTCCATGCAGGTGGGTGTTCAGATAAAAGGGCATGAAGCTGTAATTTCACTATATAGCATGCATGGGCATAAATTACTACTGAGACATTATCAAGGAAGATTGTGTTCAAATGTACATGTATCTAAGGCATGAATTATAGAAAGATAAACTGGCAAGACATTATGCTTATATTTCTACAATTTTTTTTTTGTACAATGTGCATGAGTAAATATTACTACTACACAGCAACACTGTATTCACATTGTAGATATATCTAAAGTAGACATGTCATAGAACATAGAAATAACAGAATTTTATGTGCAGCATTCTTCAAATATGAATTATTGAAAAATGTCGAGAAATAATTACTTATGGCTATTTTCTACTACTTATTTTAATAGTTATACATAGGCATGAATTAAAATTGAGAAATATAGCTAGTAGTAATGTTAAAACCATTGTTTGGTAAAGCAGATTTGGTAATATAATTTGTTAAAACATGATAATGACATATATTTTTGGAGATCATATAATGTACACAATAATGATAATTCTAATCTATACAATGGTATATACATGAACACACTACATATAATGTCATTATCAGCCCTAGTCCTAACATTTTGGTCACATACTCTACCATCTATGCACTGTTGTTTTCTAAAGGGGATATGCACATTAAAGATGCGGAAATTCACAACAAACAAGTTTCTATTTACAATTTCAGATGCACAATTATGTTTCAAATACCACCTGCCCATCTTTCAATCATGGAAATTGTTGAATGTGTAAATGCTACCTGGGCAAGATTATTTCAATGCCATCCTGAGTTCTGACCTAATTTGTTCAGTGTTATTTAATACATCCTGTTTGGGAAATATACACAGATTCTGTATTCTGTACCTACTTTTGTTTTCTTCTTCTCTCATAATGATAGCATTATTTTTTTATTCAAGCGTTGAAATGAATAGTTTTTTAACCTGATTAAACCATTGTTGCACATCTTGTTGTGCACCTCAATGTTTTCATTAGTTTGAAACGCTGCGCTCTTCAACTAGAGCGTCACGGGAATAGATTGTGAACTGAGTTGAGGGTGTGTGTGTGTATGTTTGTGAGTGTGATCTAGGATAAGTCCGTGGAAAGAATGTAGGTCGTGAATGGGAGGAAACTGTCGGGTGATGTTTGGCAGTGAGTGAGTGAGAGAAAGGGGACACAACTTACAGGGCAGTGTATTCAGCCGGAATGGCTAAGTGGGATGTGTAGTTTATTGGATTATATTCTATGTCTGCTGTATGATTCTACTTCATGAGGAATTAGCAATGTGTGTGATTGCTAGCTGAAATATTTAGTGAAAGGAAGTATATTTTTGCAGCTCTACTTGAGTCATTCATGAGTTAAATAATGATTTGTTAAACGACCCCTTTGCGGACGCAAGACGGACAAACAGTTCGCTTCTTGAATTATGTTACTGATTAATTTGGAGTAACCTTTCTTCTGTATCAGGTATCCCACCCTTATAAACTTGAACTTGTGTACAGACGCCACTGTATATCATGATGTCTCATAATCTTGAGTAATAAATTCCTTTAATTGCGAATGTTTCATGAGCATCCAATCCTATAATTACTGGAAGACACCAACTGTTACTGTCATGGTGATCCAGCTGCGCCACTCAGGCTAAATATAGAGGAGTAAAGTTGACAAAGGGATTCTGTTATTACAGACCACGCCCACACAGGGCTATTTCTAAATATGTGTTACTACTGTCACATCTGGAATATTGAGTGCGTGTTTTGGGTTTAGTCGTTTGCACCACAGGTACGTACACAAGAGTCATGGATGGTTGTAAACGACTGGTGACATTTCATACTGCTTTATTACATCACAACACATTGATATGAAATACACATAAGATACAGTTCACAGCGAAACACAAGATATATCTTAACACCATAAGGACTACACACTCAGCAGTTACAATGATATCAGCACTATAAAGTATCATCAATAACTCAGCGCTATCTCTTCCTCAACAACTATCCTCTCACAGGAAACGAAGGCCTTTATATAATTCATCAGCGCTATAAAGTATCATCAATAACAATCCTCTCACAGGAAATAATGGCCTGTAAGGACTGCACACTGCAGTTATCAAAATGGCCTACACAAAATCTTCAACCACTATCCTCTCACAGGAAACAATGGTCTTGAAGGACTGCACACTGCAGTTATCAAAATGGCCTACACCAAATCTTCAACCACTATCCTCTCACAGGAAACAATGGTCTTGAAGGACTGCACACTGCAGTTATCAAAATGACCTACACCACATCTTGGCCTCATAAATGTTTTCATAATAATCCATACTGCAGTTATCAAAATGGCCTACACATAATCTTGGCCTCATAAATGTTTTCACAATAATCCATACTGCAGTTATCAAAATGGCCTACACATAATCTTGGCCTCATAAATGTTTTCACAATAATCCATACTGCAGTTATCAAAATGGCCTACACATAATCTTGGCCTCATAAACATTTTCACAATAATCCATACTGCAGTTATCAAAATGGCCTACACATAATCTTGGCCTTATAAACGTTTTCACAATAATCCATACTGCAGTTATCAAAATGGCCTACACATAATCTTGGCCTTATAAACGTTTTCACAATAATTAATACTGCAGATTTATACTACGCTGTACCCACAGCGGAATACTAGTCGACATATTAACTTCATCACTGTACAAGCATTACACTTCCCAAAAGCACAGGCCTGACCAACTCGGTTGAATGCCTGGAACACACTCTTCAGATAACACACTCTTTCCGCTGAAAAGCAGTCACGAGACTTTCTCCCTGTTCAACACCACTCAGTCAATCAATCATCTGCGGGCTAGCCGTGAGCTATTTGTCGCAAAATTTGTTTCAAGTCATTGCAAACGTGTTCAGGTAGATTTATGAATCCGTCAACGATCGATTGACCGCTTTCAAAATGGCGGTGTATCAGCGAGATGTGTATCAGACAGAGGAAATCGCCAACGATAAATAAATGCAGAAGGGAATCATTATTAAAAGGATTTTACATTTTAGTACAGGGAAGGATTGTGTATAACTGCATATAAGAAGGAACGGTAGGAAGTTCTCATTTACCGAGATATATGTGTATTTCGGCTACCCACAGTTACGCTGAAAGCGTGTAAACCCACTTCTGTTCTAAATATTAAAATCAACAAATAACAGTTTGGGAAATTACATGGATAGGAAGATAGAGATTTATCGGCTGTATAAAACAAGATAAGATGGAACTATATGGATACTATATATACCGAGAATGAGAAAGGCAAAATTTCAGTCGACGCACAGATCGGCTGAAATCGCTGTTCGGGAAACATTTTCAGGCCTAGTTCTAAGCTGTGACGTCAGTACCCTCCGATACGCTCGCGCTATGCGTATATAAGTGTATCGGTAAAATTCAGAGGCACACATCGAAAGAGATTTGAGACAGACGGACGGACGGCAGATAATCGCTACTATGCTACATCTATCTGAAGTGTGAGCGAATCGCCATAAGTTTCAGTCATATCTGGAGTCTGAGGGTAAGCGAAATTAGAATAACTACCGTGTATAATAATTTTTCTCTTATTTCAGGTTCATATATAGAGTTCACAAAATATGCCTGTATAATATTCATTGATATAATGTATTGTTATTTTGAATATGATTTAAACATGTGCTTTGTGGATGATTGTTGTTTGTACTAAAAGGTATTCAAACTAGCCCCACAGCCAAATAGAAAATATTTATTATATTAAATGCTGTATCTCGTCGATATTAAATGCTTTATCACTTACGAAGATAAAGACAGTCCCATGACCAGAGATTGCCATAGGGAAATGAATTGTATACCGCGTTTGTGGTGAAGTGGGATGTTATAAATATTTATAGGGGACTTAGTGTACTGACTGAGATCAGCTGTGAAGGTATATATATCTAATAAGAGTAGTATATTATATATAACCTTACTTGCTACCACATATTTATATATCTCAGTCAGAATTATTCTGGAATAGTGTGGTGACTACGTTTTGTGTCTAGGGTATGTGTATGATGAAGTGTAAGTCACAACAACAGACAGATAAACAATTTAATTTAATCCACTACTCTTAACAACACTGTGACACTCACATACATATAACACTCTATGAGAATATCTTAAAGAAGTCACTCGTAACTGTTCAAATAACAATATGTATTCAGTGATGTCAATAATGTATTTGTGTCCTGATTCACATACAAAGGAACCAGGAATCACAATCAATTTTAATTACAAGTTATGTACAGAATGTATCAATATGAAGATTGTAGTGACATATCTTATTAAAAATATCCTATGTGTCAGTGTGTAGTGGTAATATGAGGTAATACTGGTTTTGTTTTGTTCAAGCTCTGTTGGTATTTGTCATCATGACTTCAATAGTTTGTCTTAAGGAAACTATTATTTGAGATGTTCTCAATTCTTGATACTAACACAATTTACTTCCCCTCTTAATATTATTTTTACAAAGTCATTTCAAGATGAGGGGACATAATGTTGAGCTCAGCTGGCCAATTCGCTTATCTGGCGTGATGGCGGCAGGAAAGGACTCCTCTGCTCGAATTCTCCTCTGGGCTCAGGAGACACCTCACTGATAGCTAAAAAGACCAAGGAGTATGCTGTCCGACTCAGGATTCAGCAAAGCTCTGACCAGGTGCAGCTCACTACCATCAAGACCACGGTCCCTGAAATCAAGAAGGATGTACCTTCTACTTCATAACTAATTTATACTCTCTGTTTGACTGATCACAACACAACACAAACCTTGAGTTCAGAGCTTTAGGCCAACTATCAGCTTCATTCTGAAGTACTTTATACCAGCAGTTACCTCCTTAATGGTTACCACGCCTCTGCCATTCCAGCATTATTTCTTTCTAGTCACTCATCCAGGTGTCAGTGTACTGTTTGGCCATTCCATGCCGTTTTACTTTCCTACGACAACCTCTGTTCAGGCTGGAGCATTATAGGCTTTACCTCACGTTTGCCACTGAACTACACATATATATACAGGCATAAATCAACAATTCACATTCACTTTTCATTAAAAGATATTGAATGGTTCAAGCTTACCACAATTCCTAAGAATAAACACAGATACGTTGATTAGCAATGAATTCTGGCACAAACTGGCACAAATTCCTATCTGCCTATGTTCCAGGCTTTTATTTATCAAAATATATAAGCTGGCTTCAACGCACAGTTGCTTTATCAAGCTTATTTGCACTACTGGTCTCGAACTAACGCTCCCAAGTGTGTATATCAGCGAGACTGGCCAATGAGCCACGTTTCGACAAGTGTTTGAAAAAATGTTACCCTTTTCCCGTTTCCCTTGACAACGAAAGATAGTATTTATAGTCCGACCAATCGTGGTTAGGCTTTCATTTGTTGCGCTCCAATCAATTTGGAGTTTACATGGTAGACTATTTCTGTAACGCAAAGTTTTTTTTCAAACACGTTATAAAAAAAATTTTATGAGCAGAAATGATTTCATGCTGTCAGGCATCCTCAATATTTTATTTTGGGTATAATTTATTAATTCCTGGACTAATTGCGTAACGTTTTACATATTCTTTGTCAGCAAACCCTAAGGAACCCAATTATACCAATTTAAAGGAGCTACGTGGCTGCGTTCAAAATATGTATTTTCTTCTCCTGTTTCGAAGATGTGCTGTCTGGGTACTGTTATGTTTTCAAACGTAAACCCATCTATTGTTATCTTTCCTAATAAGCGTTTTTTATGATTTTAAAACCTAACTCTGGGGAAGGGTAGTGTATTTTATCACTGTCCGTCTGAAAAAAAGTTAGTGCATGGCCTTACACGCGTGATAGTGATAATTGTGTATCGCGCGACGCGTGTTTAATTTTGCATGCGTTCCCGATTTCATTCGCCCCTCTCTCTTTCTATATTTGAGTCTATCTGTTCGTTCGTTTTGGTAACACAGTATAATTAATGTTAGGATTAATTTAGGTCATTACGCAGTACGTCTCAATGTTTTTCTTAGAAATGCAGCACACGTTTCATTGAAGAAGGCGGGTAATAATACAGTAAGCTTTTCTATCAACGTGAAAGCGTTACAATTTGCAGACGAAGCAGAAAACAAGGGGGATTTCGAGTACATTCCTTGTGACAGCACTGTTATTTTTCCATTGCTCTTTTCTTTATTAATTATATGTATTTATTAGGCTTCATATTTACCTAATAATTTATATATGTGGATTAGAATATTTCATGACACCTCCCCTCTTAAAACAGACATTATATGTCAGTCCTTTATTCTATATACACATAGAGAAATTTATTATTATTTCTGGGGTTTACGGTGATTCTCATCACACGGATGGCGGCTTAAAAAATCCGCTCCCAGATTGGTTTTTCCAGATATATATTCAATGCTAAAATTATAGGGAGCCAAAAGCAAAGACCATCGAAGTAACCTAGAGTTCTCATGCTTAGCCTGTGCTAGAAACGATAAAGGTTTGTGATCGGTTTGCAACTTAAATGCCTTCCCATATAGATAAATATTGAATTTCTTTATTGCCCATATTACTGCAAGACATTCTTTTTCGCTAGTTGAGTAGTTGATTTCAGCTTTATTCAACTTTCTGCTAGCATATGCCACTGGGCTTAATTCCCCATCCAATGCATCTGATTTCTGTAGTAGAGTTGCTCCTAGCCCAATATTACTTGCGTCCGTCCTTACTATGAATTCTTGACTTAAGTCAGGTAATTTCAAAATGGGTTTACTTGTGAGCTTTTCCTTCAACTCTTGGTACGTCATTTCACATTGTGGTGTCCATGTAATGCGATCTGGATGTCCTTTACGTGTCAATTCAGTTAACGGTGCACATATGGAATTAAAGTTCTTGATATACTTCTGGTAGAAACCACATAATGAGACAAAGGATCTCACGTCCTTCTTGGTTTGTGGTCTCGGGGCTTTCTGTAGTTTCTCTAAATTCTTTGGGTCAGGGGTCATATTTCCCTGATAAACTGTGTGTCCCAAAAATTCCAATTCTTTACATCCAACGCAACATTTAGTTGGTCGGGCTGTTAAATTTGCCTCCCTAAGTCGATTAAACAGCATGTTCAGAGAGTCAATGTGTTCCTCAAATGTTTCTGTTGCTATAAGGATATCATCCATAAAATTTGTTATACAGGGATTATTCAGAGGATCCAATAATTTTCTCATCATTCTAGAGAAAACACTAGGCGCATTCTTCAATCCAAATGGCAATCTATTAAACTCATAGTGTCCTTCTGAGGTACTAAAAGCTAGGTATGGTCTAACCTCAGGCTTTACTGGAATCTGATAGTATCCTTTACTCAGATCCACTTTTGAGAAATATTTAGCTTTATTTAGTCTGGCAAACAGCTGATTTGTATCCGGCAATGGATCCACCTGTCCTTCTGTAATAGCATTCAGTCTCCTGTAATCTATACAGAGTCTATGTTCTCCAGAGGGCTTCCTTAAGAGTACAACTCCGGAACTATACGAAGACTCACTGTGCGAAATAATTCCTTCCTTCAATAGATAGTCTATCTCTTCCTTCAAAGCTTTCTCCTTAGCAAACGGAATCGAATATGGTTTCATACAGACAGGTGTGGAGTCTATGAGTTTCATATCATATTCCAATAGGTTTGTATGCCCTGGTCGGTCTGTTAACACCTCTGCATGATTATTTAGAACCTGTTGCACTCTCTCTTTCTGAGTTTTCGTTAAATGTGTACTGATTTTCACCTGTGCTGCTGTCTCACAGGGGTGTAATGGATATTCAAATGATGAAAGTGGTTCCTTTTTCATCTCCATGGCGATGGACAAGGTCAACAAGTGTGTCTCTTCCTGATGTTCTCTTTCCAAATATTTCTTCAGGAGATTCACATGATAGATTTTTTCTTTCCCCTTCTTATCTATCTTATAATTTGTTCTAGACACCTTCTCTAGAACTGTATATGGACCTTGCCATCCAATCTGTAACTTATTCTGACTCTCGGGCAAAAGAAGCAGTACCTTCTCTCCCACAGCCAAATCTCTGTCTTTCGCCTTCCTGTTATAATAGGCAGCATGTTTCTTCCTGGCTTGTTTCAAATTTTCATTGGCAAGTTTCCAGCCAGTTTTTAACCGAGTGGTCAGCTCATTCACATATTGGTATGAAGATGTAATGTTTTCCTCTGCCTTTTCATCAGTCCACGTTCTTAACATAGCTACATATGGACCTTTAATTGTGTGGACCTATTTGTCCATGCACCGGTATGGTCTCTTCCACTCGAAGCTTTATAGTGATGATTTTTCCTCCCAGAATTATCATTCACAAGTCGACCGCTACCAATTCTTTTCCTGGGGCTGTCTCCCCACTTAAAATTCTTGATGAGAGATTTCCTCTCTCCATCTTCTTCCTCCAGTTTGTTTAAGTCCGATTGAGGGATTTTCGGCTTATCCTGGGGTAAGACATCTTTTTGCACTCTCCGCATAGTGGCCATTGTAAAACAGTTAAGTGAAGCTTGTCCGTGAAAAGGGGCTTCCCATTCCATTTGGTCCACTTTATCAAATCTATTTCTCTTTTTATTATCAGGCCTAATTTTGCTCCGGGGCGTGTCCAGGTCCTGATCCATGTTCCCACTTGTGGGTGTTCCCTCATGTGCTATGCTACACCTTTCTACAAAATTCTCAATGTCCCATCTTGCTTTGGGCCAATAATAATTGTGAGCCACCTTTTGAATGATGGTACCTATCTTCTGATGGTCCCCATCGGGTTTCACATGTAGGCTCCTTATTAATTCTGTCCTATATCTCTTTGGAAGAACCAGCTGTCCGTGACCATTGGATCTAGCTCCAGTCTTCCTATACATCAACTTGTTTTTCATGTAAAAGTCTCCCTTGCCTGGAGTTGTATGACAAGTTGACAATTTTCTGAAACAAGGCTTGAGTGTTTTATCCCCAGCCTGTGCCTTCCTCATCTCTTCTGGAGTGGTATCTAACATAATATCCTCCTCCTGTCTTGAGGTCGACCTGACCTGAAGGGTTGCCATATACACAGGTTTCCTTCTACAATGGTCAGTGTCATGATTGTTCATCTGACAATTCTTACACCACCTTTTTCCTTGGTTGAAAGATTTTCTTTCATCATATTTCCTTTCATCGAATTGTGGGAATTTATTTTTATTTTCATACCGTGGCCTATCAAACTGGTGCTTACCTTTATTTTGATCTCTAGGATCAAATTTATTAAAGTTCTGTGGTGCCCTAAAGTTATCCACTTGTTTCTTTTTATTACCTGTTACCTCTGCTTGAGCTGCTTGATACCTTTCAGCAACATTTAGCAACTCACCCAGCCTCTCTGCACCTTGTTCCATGAGAAACTTTCTCAGGTCTGGAGCCATGGACTCTCTTAATTGCTCTATAAGGACCATTTCCTTAAGATCTTGGGTTTTCCCCAGAGAAGTCCATTTCTCCAAGTATGTCTCTATTCGTGCAGAGAACTGGTGATAGGTTTCACCTGACAGTAGTTTAGCATTCCTAAATTTTTTCCTATAAAACTCTGCATTCTTTTCATATCTTAACAAAAGAGCCTGCTTTAGCATGTCATAATTTTCCTGATCACCTCTGCTCATTTTTGCAAAAACTTCATAAGCTGCCCCACGAAGTCCCTGAGATAACTTTAAGCTCCACCTTTCTCTCTCTAACCCATACGTGGTAGCTAATAGTTCATACCTATTTATACAGCTCTCAATATCATCGTCTTTCTCAACAAAATGATCTAAATGAAAGTTCATAGCTGAGGTTGAGGCTCCTTGAGTAACCGTAGCATCAGAGGCAAAGGGACTGGCACCATTTTCAGGAGCATGGCCTTGAAACTCAAACTCCCTTAGTCGTAACTCATGTTCCCTTTGTAATCTTTTATCTTCTGCTTCCCTTTCTGCAGCTAATTTCTTCTCTTCTCTTTCTGCAGCTAATCTTTTGTCTTCTCTTTCTGCAGCTAATCTTTTGTCTTCTCTTTCTGCTTCCAATTTCTTAGCCTCTTTGTCAGCCTCAATTTGCAACCTCTTAGTCTCAGCCTCAGCCTGTAACCTCTTAATTTCCTTTTCAGCCTCTAACCTTCTTTCGGCTTCTTTTTCTAATCTTCTTTCTTCGCGTTCAATAAATTTGTCACATTCCGTCGTGACATAGGCAACCATAACTTGCCCATCTAATCCTAACTCTTTTGCAGTCTGAACCGCAGCAGATCGAAATTTGGCCAGGTCCGCCATTGTCTATCAGGTAAGTTTATAAAATGTCTAACCAACAATTTAATCTCTAAATATCTAATGGACAACACAGGCACCGTGAGCTCAACCTTATTCAATTCCACCCAAGGATACCTTTTAATTCTTATATTCCCTGAAGTGAATTACCCCCAATATTTTTAATAGGGAAAGATTCAAAATCCCAAGAGCGAGACCCCAATATATGTGGTGAAGTGGGATGTTATAAATATTTATAGGGGACTTAGTGTACTGACTGAGATCAGCTGTGAAGGTATATATATCTAATAAGAGTAGTGTATTATATATAACCTTACTTGCTACCACATATTTATATATCTCAGTCAGAATTATTCTGGAATAGTGTGGTGACTACGTTTTGTGTCTAGGGTATGTGTATGATGAAGTGTAAGTCACAACAACAGACAGATAAACAATTTAATTTAATCCACTACTCTTAACAACACTGTGACACTCACATACATATAACACTCTATGAGAATATCTTAAAGAAGTCACTCGTAACTGTTCAAATAACAATATGTATTCAGTGATGTCAATAATGTATTTGTGTCCTGATTCACATACAAAGGAACCAGGAATCACAATCAATTTTAATTACAAGTTATGTACAGAATGTATCAATATGAAGATTGTAGTGACATATCTTATTAAAAATATCCTATGTGTCAGTTGTGTAGTGGTAATATGAGGTAATACTGGTTTTGTTTTGTTCAAGCTCTGTTGGTATTTGTCATCATGACTTCAATAGTTTGTCTTAAGGAAACTATTATTTGAGATGTTCTCAATTCTTGATACTAACACAATTTACTTCCCCTCTTAATATTATTTTTACAAAGTCATTTCAAGATGAGGGGACATAATGTTGAGCTCAGCTGGCCAATTCGCTTATCTGGCGTGATGGCGGCAGGAAAGGACTCCTCTGCTCGAATTCTCCTCTGGGCTCAGGAGACACCTCACTGATAGCTAAAAAGACCAAGGAGTATGCTGTCCGACTCAGGATTCAGCAAAGCTCTGACCAGGTGCAGCTCACTACCATCAAGACCACGGTCCCTGAAATCAAGAAGGATGTACCTTCTACTTCATAACTAATTTATACTCTCTGTTTGACTGATCACAACACAACACAAACCTTGAGTTCAGAGCTTTAGGCCAACTATCAGCTTCATTCTGAAGTACTTTATACCAGCAGTTACCTCCTTAATGGTTACCACGCCTCTGCCATTCCAGCATTATTTCTTTCTAGTCACTCATCCAGGTGTCAGTGTACTGTTTGGCCATTCCATGCCGTTTTACTTTCCTACGACAACCTCTGTTCAGGCTGGAGCATTATAGGCTTTACCTCACGTTTGCCACTGAACTACACATATATATACAGGCATAAATCAACAATTCACATTCACTTTTCATTAAAAGATATTGAATGGTTCAAGCTTACCACAATTCCTAAGAATAAACACAGATACGTTGATTAGCAATGAATTCTGGCACAAACTGGCACAAATTCCTATCTGCCTATGTTCCAGGCTTTTATTTATCAAAATATATAAGCTGGCTTCAACGCACAGTTGCTTTATCAAGCTTATTTGCACTACTGGTCTCGAACTAACGCTCCCAAGTGTGTATATCAGCGAGACTGGCCAATGAGCCACGTTTCGACAAGTGTTTGAAAAAATGTTACCCTTTTCCCGTTTCCCTTGACAACAAAAGATAGTATTTATAGTCCGACCAATCGTGGTTAGGCTTTCATTTGTTGCGCTCCAATCAATTTGGAGTTTACATGGTAGACTATTTCTGTAACGCAAAGTTTTTTTCAAACACGTTATAAAAAAATTTTATGAGCAGAAATGATGCCATGCTGTCAGGCATCCTCACTATTTTATTTTGGGTATAATTTATTAATTCCTGGACTAATTGCGTAACGTTTTACATATTCTTTGTCAGCAAACCCTAAGGAACCCAATTATACCAATTTAAAGGAGCTACGTGGCTGCGTTCAAAATATGTATTTTCTTCTCCTGTTTCGAAGATGTGCTGTCTGGGTACTGTTATGTTTTCAAACGTAAACCCATCTATTGTTATCTTTCCTAATAAGCGTTTTTTATGATTTTAAAACCTAACTCTGGGGAAGGGTAGTGTATTTTATCACTGTCCGTCTGAAAAAAAGTTAGTGCATGGCCTTACACGCGTGATAGTGATAATTGTGTATCGCGCGACGCGTGTTTAATTTTGCATGCGTTCCCGATTTCATTCGCCCCTCTCTCTTTCTATATTTGAGTCTATCTGTTCGTTCGTTTTGGTAACGCAGTATAATTAATGTTAGGATTAATTTAGGTCATTACGCAGTACGTCTCAATGTTTTTCTTAGAAATGCAGCACACGTTTCATTGAAGAAGGCGGGTAATAATACAGTAAGCTTTTCTATCAACGTGAAAGCGTTACAATTTGCAGACGAAGCAGAAAACAAGGGGGATTTCGAGTACATTCCTTGTGACAGCACTGTTATTTTTCCACTGCTCTTTTCTTTATTAATTATATGTATTTATTAGGCTTCATATTTACCTAATAATTTATATATGTGGATTAGAATATTTCATGACAGCGTTTACGAGGTTAAGGTGACTAGTCCCCTTCCTCGCTGCCTTTTCCTTCCCTAAATTTGAGTGCACAACTGAGTGCCCATTTACAGCTGGTAAACTGGAGTGTTCCACAGCCAGTTTCAGTAGAAAGCAACCTGATCGCGTGGTCACTCACTGTAATTTATTTATGTATTAATTTTGTGTAGATGCTAAGAATAGCATCAGTATTTGAATTTGTACTTGATATGATTTGGAAGGATCAAGTCATAGATCAGAAAGGGATGTATAAGAGCGGAATAAACCAGATGATGTTTATTACTGATATGTTAATATTAATTCTGTATCATTGAAATGATGTTACTTGCTATGACTGTATAACTTTGACATCTGATGACTGACTAGTCTGACTTATGTACTAGTCAGTTACACTTAATTGAAATGTTAATACTTCTATATCACTGAAATGATGTCCTTACTTACTATGATTGTATAACGGTGACATCTGATGACTGACTGGTCTGACATCTGTGCTAGTCAGCTACAAGTCTAGCCAGATACTAGCCAAGGCTGATATGATGTTTCAGGTTCTATGAACTAACTCAAACCAGACTGTCAAGTATCAGAAGCCGGTGTTGTTCATCAGAGGCAATCCCACAAAAGTGCAGGACCCTAAAGAAGAACTACTACTGGTCATTGGCCTCCCTACAGCTGGGTGTACCAAGTCTGATTCGATAAAGGACAGTTCAGTGTCAGCATTGCCAAAGTGAAAGATAAGTGTCATTTAAGACACTGACCACCCATTTATGAAAACAGCCATAGTTGAACCTAATATTCAACCAGTTAGTAATTCAGTCAAGTGATGACAGTTATTTGTAAAGTCAAAGGACTAAAAACCGTGATTGCAGTAACTTTAATATTCAAGATCTTGAAGTCTAAACAGACAATAATAGTAATTGTGTGAATATTTTATATATATATATATATATAATTTTATGCTCTTTTCCAATTAGTAGAAATAGAATATTAGTGTAATTATTAAAATATTTTAACTGTACCTGAGGAATTATTCACTTATTACATTTGTGGTCACAGTGAATGTTCATTTTATTATCCCCTAGAATATAATTAATCATAAGATAGTCACAGGGAGGAGACGCCTTAAATCCTGGTACAACTTCTTACCATCTGGCCAGGGTTTTCACAGTCTGACTATTCCTATGATAGCCATACACCAGTGCTTATTTCTAGGACTGGGGTATTTCTTGTAAGACCAGAACTCTTTACTGGCAGACCATCCTGGTAGCCTATGACATACCTGGAATCCTATATAGATAACTAAATTTAATTAACCTCCCGCTACAGTGAGGGCTCGTCCTGGATATATCTTTGATATTCCAGATTCTTCTTCTTCCGTCCTTAGCCACCGACCGTCAAAGCAGTCAGTGGCCATTACGCCTAGTGGCGTCTTAGGGCAAATGCAGATAGGTTTTCTTTGCCATTGTTTCCCATCACGCCTAATGGCGTCTTTAGGGCAACGGCAAATCAATCCATTTGCTGTTGTTTCCGTAATCGAAGTGACTGGCAAACGGGTGATCAGCCCGTTGTGTGATATTCCAGAGCCAACTTTCTATTTCTGCTGTGTAAATAATTTTTTTTGGAAATTTTTGGAAAGGGTTAACATAGTAGGAAATATTTTTTTGGAGTACCATTGAGTACAGATAAAGAAAGCTGTTTCATATATGGTGAAGTCAGTTTAATTAACTTTAATTTTAATTAAGTTAATTATATTGTAGAAATTTAGTGAGTAAGACAGCCTACCCTACTAGACTACAGATACATCATGGCTGACTTGGTCAAATTTAGGTCTGCCACACTGCAGGTGGGAAAAGAGCTTGGCAAGAGTGGTGATGATCTGGTCCAGTATGTCACGACGGAATGTGAAAGGTATATGGACAGAGAAGAAAAGAGATTGGAAGTAGAAGCCAAGAAAGTAGAAGCAGAGAGAGAAGCCAAGAAATTAGAAGTAGAAGCAGAGAGAGAAGCTAAGAAATTAGAAGCAGAGAGAGAAGCTAAGAAATTAGAAGCAGAGAGAGAAGCCAAGAAATTAGAAGCTGAGAGAGAAGAACGAAGGTTACAAGCAGAGGCTGAGAGAGAAGAAAGGAGGTTACAAGCAGAGAGGGACCATGAGCTGAAAATGAGACAGCTTGAACTTCAGGCTGGGACTATCACCCATGGTAATAGCTCACCTCATTCTGCGAATAGCTCGTTTCAGAACACGGCAAATGGAGCCATGAGTTTCCACCTAGATCCATTTGTTGAAAAGGAGGACGCAATTGAGTCGTACCTGGATAGGTATGAAAGGCTAGCCTCTACATATGGACTGGAAAAGGAAAAATGGAGTTTAAAGTTATCTCAGGGATTGAGAGGTATTGCATATGATGTGTTTCTGAAACTCCCCAAAGAAGATCAGGAAAATTATGAGATACTAAAGCAAGCCTTACTGATCCGGTATGAAAAGAACTCAGAGGCATATAGGAAGAAATTTAGAACTTCTAAACCTCTACCTGGAGAAACATATAACCAGTTCTCAGCTAGGCTAGAAACGTATTTGTTGAAATGGAGTAGTTTAGGTAAGTATCAGAAAACCTACGAGGATCTGAAAGAAATGGTTATGTTAGAGCAAGTGAAAGATTCCATGTCTCAAGAAATGAGGAAATTCCTTATGGAACAAGGAGCAGAGAGGCTGGAAGACACTTTGAAATGTGCAGAGAGGTACCAAGCAGCTCAAGCTGAACTGGTAGGAACAAAAAGAAAGCAAGTAGAAGGATATAAGCCACCACCACATTATACCAAGGTTGACCAAAAAGACCAACAGTACAGAAATAAGCCAAGATTGGATGATAAGGACAAAAACCCTCAGACTCAGGAAAAGAAACCCTACAAAAAGGGAGATAAGTGGTGCAAAATTTGTAAGATGAGCAACCACAACACTGTAGATTGTAGAAGGAAAACCCCTCATCACGCTGCATGTTTAGCAACAGGGAATAGGACAGATATGATGGAACTGACAGGGAGTCAGAATAGCCTCCGTCATCCCCCTGTGAGTGAGCTCATAACGGTGAACGGCAATCGAGTCATGTGCTTATATGATACCGGCCTGGATTTCGACTCAGTTGTGAGTTCAACCCTAGTGCACTCTGATCAAATTACCACAGAAACCGTGGAAATACAAGGGGCAACTAAGGGAACAGCAACCATGACACTTCCTATAGCTAGGATCAATGTGAAATCTCGCTAAGTGGAAGGATTGATAACAGCCGCAGTGATAGATGACCCTATATACCCACTGATATTGGGGTGTAGGTATGTATTTTTAGGTGACCCAGTAAAACCTGTTGTCCTGGCAGCAGTCCAGACCAGGTTGAGCACCAAAAACGAGGAGGAAAATCTTAACAATACTCAGCCAGAGCAGATGAAAAAGGCTCAATCAGAAGATGACACACTGAAGCCTTGTTTTGGCAAATTGCCAAAGGCCCATAACCCTCCAGAAAAAGGAGACTTGTATATGAAAAATGGACTACTGTATAGAAAAGCTGGTACAGGACCTCAAGGACATGGACAGCTGGTAGTACCAAAATCATACAGGGAGAAAGTTATGGAGCTAGCACATGCTATTCCATTTAGTGGACACATGGGAATTGGTGCCACAAGTCAACGGATAGCTTGTCACTATTACTGGCCAGGGATCACGGAAGATATCAAACGATATGTGAAATCTTGTCCAGAGTGTCAACGTGTAGCCCCCAAGCATGGGACTGCACCAGCAACTCTAGGAGAAATGCCAATCATGGGTACTCCATTCGAGAGAGTTGCAGTGGATATTGTTGGACCCCTCACTGGGACTAAGAGAAGAAATAGTTATATCTTAACTCTAGTTGATACATGCTCTATGTGGGGAGAGGCCATAGCCATGGCATCTATAGATTCTAAGCATGTGGCAGAGGCACTGTTGACAATATTCACCAGGTTAGGGTTCCCACATCAAATATTGACTGACAATGGTTCTCAGTTCAAGGGAAAGCTAACCCAAGAAGTGTTCAGGATATTTCAAGCCAGACATTATCATTGCTCTCCGTATCACCCACAAGGAAATGGACAAGTCGAACGGTTCAATGGTACGCTTATTTCTATTCTCAGAAAGCTGGCAAGTGAAAGACCTGAAACATGGGATGAATACTTACCCGCTGCATTATTTGCATATCGGGAAGTCCCACACAATTCCACAGGAATTTCACTGGCCACATTGTTGTTTGGTCGGCCTATAAAAGGTCCACTGGAAGCATTGCTGCGGACTTGGACAGATGAGAAGGCAGAGGAAAGTGTCACCTCATCAATTCAGTATGTAAATGAGTTGACAATTCGACTGAAAATGGGCTGGAAATTGGCTAATGACAATCTTCGCAGAGCCAGAAAGAAACATACTGAATACTATAACAAGAAAGCAAAGGATAGGAAACTTGCTGTTGGAGACAAAGTGCTTCTTTTATTGCCCAGCAGTAACAACAAACTGCAGATTGGTTGGCAGGGTCCATATAACGTGCTGGAGAAAGTATCGAGGACTAATTACAAAACTGACAAGAAGGGCAAAGAAAAGGTGTACCATGTTAATCTGTTAAAGAAATATTATGACAGGACATCAACGGAGGTAGCCCATATGATGACTCTGGCCATCGCAACCGAAATGAAGCATGAACCACTTACCTCAATAGAGTATCCATTAAGACCGACTGAGACATATGAACAAGTCAAAATTAGTTCTCAGTTAACTCAGGAACAGAGGGAGCAAGTTAAAGAGGTTCTAAAAACACATGCAGATGTGTTAACGGATAAACCAGGATGCACCAACTTATTGACATATGATATGAAGGTCATCGATCCAACACCGATCTGCATGAAGACCTACCCTATACCATATGCCAAGGCACAAGCATTGAAGGAGGAAATTGATTATCTATTGCAAGAACAAATCATCTCCAAGTCAGAATCACCTTACAGTTCAAGTGTTGTACTGTTGAGAAAACCAAGTGGAGAACACCGACTCTGTATCGATTACCGGAAATTAAATGCGATCACTGAAACCCAAGCTGATCCATTACCGGATACCAATCAGCTGTTCTCGAAGCTAAGTGCTGCGAAATATTTCTCTAAGGTCGATTTAAGTAAGGGATATTACCAGATTCCTGTCAAACCCGAGATCCGACACATGCTGGCTTTTAGCACTTCGGATGGTCACTACGAATTTAATGTACTACCATTCGGGTTGAAAAACGCACCAAGCGTATTTTCAAGGATGATGAGGAAATTGCTGGAACCCTTGAACAACTCTAACATCACCAACTTTATGGATGACATTCTCATAGCCACGGAAACATTTGAGGATCATCTACATTCTCTATCAATGTTACTGGGTAGACTCAGAGAGGCAGGTTTGACTGCTCGCCCAACAAAGTGTGTAATCGGATGTCAGGAATTAGAATTTTTGGGACATACAATTTGTCATGGAAACATGTCTCCTGATCCCAAAAATATAGAAAAGTTAAGGAATGCACCTAGACCACAGACAAAAAAGGATGTGAGGTCGTTCGTATCCTTAGGAGGATTCTATCAAAAGTACATCAAAGACTTCAACACCTTATGTGCACCTTTGACGAATCTGACAAGGAAAGGGAAGCCGGACACAATAAAGTGGACTGCAGAGTGTGAGCATGCATATTCAGAGTTGAAGCATAAACTCACTAGTAGGCCTATTCTGAAGTTACCCGATATGACGCAAGAGTTTATAGTACGGACTGATGCAAGCAATGTAGGAATTGGGGCCGCGCTTTTGCAAAAATCTCAGACCCAGAATGAGGAACTGTTTCCTGTTGCTTATGCCAGCCGCAAGTTGAACGCGGCAGAAAAGAATTACTCTACTATAGAGAGGGAATGTTTAGCATTGGTGTGGGCCATCAATAAGTTTCAACCCTATTTGTATGGCAAGCCATTTGTGGTCCAGTGCGATCATCAACCCCTGTCATTTTTGGCCTCATCACGTCATGCAAATACTCGCTTACTAAGATGGTCATTATTGATTCAGCCATACTCCTTCACTATTGAATATATTCCTGGAAAACAGAATGTGGTCGCAGATTTTCTCAGTCACCATCCCACAGAGTTGGAGCAAGATAGAAGGAAGGAAAACTGACTTTGGAATGGTCGATTTGCAATTGTCTTGTACCCAATAGTTAAGCTAGATATCCTCCAGCTTAAAATATGGGGGAGCTATGTCGCAAAATTGGTTTCAAGTCATTGCAAACGTGTTCAGGTAGATTTATGAACCCGTCAACGATCGATTGACCGCTTTCAAAATGGCGGTGTATCAGCGAGATGTGTATCAGACAGAGGAAATTGCCAACGATAAATAAAAGCAGAAGGGAATCATTATTAAAAGGATTTTACATTTTAGTACAGGGAAGGATTGTGTATAACTGCATATAAGAAGGAACGGTAGGAAGTTCTCATTTACGGAGATATATGCGTATTTCGGCTGCCCACAGTTACGCTGAAAGCGTGTAAACCCACTTCTGTTCTAAATATTAAAATCAACAAATAACAGTTTGGGAAATTACATGGATAGGAAGATAGAGATTTATCGGCTGTATAAAACAAGATAAGATGGAACTATATGGATACTATATATACCGAGAATGAGAAAGGCAAAATTTCAGTCGACGCACAGATCGGCTGAAATCGATGTTCGGGAAACATTTTCAGGCCTAGTTCTAAGCTGTGACGTCAGTACCCTCCGATACGCTCGCGCTATGCGTATATAAGCGTATCGGTAAAATTCAGAGGCACACATCGAAAGAGATTTGAGACAGACGGACGGACGGCAGATAATCGCCACTATGCTACATCTATCTGAAGTGTGAGCGAATCGCCATAAGTTTCAGTCATATCTGGAGTCTGAGGGTAAGCGAAATTAGAATAACTACCGTGTATAATAATTTTTCTCTTATTTCAGGTTCATATATAGAGTTCACAAAATATGCCTGTATAATATTCATTGATATAATGTATTGTTATTTTGAATATGATTTAAACATGTGCTTTGTGGATGCTTGTTGTTTGTACTAAAAGGTATTCAAACTAGCCCCACAGCCAAATAGAAAATATTTATTATATTAAATGCTGTATCTCGTCGATATTAAATGCTTTATCACTTACAAAGATAAAGACAGTCCCATGACCAGAGATTGCCATAGGGAAATGAATTGTATACCGCGTTTACGAGGTTAAGGTGACTAGTCCCCTTCCTCGCTGCCTTTTCCTTCCCTAAATTTGAGCGCACAACTGAGTGCCCATTTACAGCTGGTAAACTGGAGTGTTCCACAGCCAGTTTCAGTAGAAAGCAACCTGATCGCGTGGTCACTCACTGTAATTTATTTATGTATTAATTTTGTGTAGATGCTAAGAATAGCATCAGTATTTGAATTTGTACTTGATATGATTTGGAAGGATCAAGTCATAGATCAGAAAGGGATGTATAAGAGCGGAATAAACCAGATGATGTTTATTACTGATATGTTAATATTAATTCTGTATCATTGAAATGATGTTACTTGCTATGACTGTATAACTTTGACATCTGATGACTGACTAGTCTGACTTATGTACTAGTCAGTTACACTTAATTGAAATGTTAATACTTCTATATCAATGAAATGATGTCCTTACTTACTATGATTGTATAACGGTGACATCTGATGACTGACTGGTCTGACATCTGTGCTAGTCAGCTACAAGTCTAGCCAGATACTAGCCAAGGCTGATATGATTTTTCAGGTTCCATGAACTAACTCAAACCAGACTGTCAAGTATCAGAAGCCGGTGTTGTTCATCAGAGGCAATCCCACAAAAGTGCAGGACCCTAAAGAAGAACTACTACTGGTCATTGGCCTCCCTACAGCTGGGTGTACCAAGTCTGATTCGATGAAGGACAGTTCAGTGTCAGCATTGCCAAAGTGAAAGATAAGTGTCATTTAAGACACTGACCACCCATTTATGAAAACAGCCATAGTTGAACCTAATATTCAACCAGTTAGTAATTCAGTCAAGTGATGACAGTTATTTGTAAAGTCAAAGGACTAAAAACCGTGATTGCAGTAACTTTAATATTCAAGATCTTGAAGTCTAAACAGACAATAATAGTAATTGTGTGAATTTTTTATATATATATATAATTTTATGCTCTTTTCCAATTAGTAGAAATAGAATATTAGTGTAATTATTAAAATATTTTAACTGTACCTGAGGAATTATTCACTTATTACATTTGTGGTCACAGTGAATGTTCATTTTATTATCCCCTAGAATATAATTAATCATAAGATAGTCACAGCGAGGAGACGCCTTAAATCCTGGTACAACTTCTTACCATCTGGCCAGGGTTTTCACAGTCTGACTATTCCTATGATAGCCATACACCAGTGCTTATTTCTAGGACTGGGGTATTTCTTGTAAGACCAGAACTCTTTACTGGCAGACCATCCTGGTAGCCTATGACATACCTGGAATCCTATATAGATAACTAAATTTAATTAACCTCCCGCTACACTATTCTCACCCAGCTCAAAACAATACAGAATAAATATATCAGCGCTTTTCCACGCTTTCTGTAATCTGTCTCTCGAAACTATCACGAGATATTTTCAAAACAATTCGATAGCCAACAAGCAAACAAGTGCCATAATTCAAAATCTATCTTGACTACTAACATACTCAAGTTTACTTCCCTTACACTAAATCTGTTTGTAACAAATTATATATTGACTGCATAAGTCCTATGTGTGGACACTATTCAAGTTTGTTAACTTGATGAACATCTATTATATTGGAGTAATGTATCGACAATAAAGTTTGTATTGTATCTGTCATTGGAGCAGTTATTTGATGATTTACTGTTGGCGTTACACCTACTAGATGTATGCTTGGATTATTTGATGAACATATCATTGAGAATGCCACAGTTAATTGGAAGGCCAAGCCGGAGATTTTGAAGTAGACAATAACAACTACAGCTTATTTTAGCAACACCCCCACAGTTCTGTGTACATGCCTATCCAAGGAAAATGAAGTACTATAATTAATTACAGCTTTCAATCAGCATTTATGTCTACACTGAGTCCAACAATCTAGCTGATGGGATTTTATTTTTTTGGCTTGTTAACCTTGAGGACATCAATATCTATCAATTTCAAATACTAATATATCTGCTACAGCTTTAGAGTACACACACGAAGGTACCCACAGTGAGCAAAGCCGGCAAAACAACGACTTCAACAAAGTGGGACAACAGAGTGAAAGATACATTTTTCGTGCGTATACTAGGGTTGGTATACCAAATACCTCAACACATCGTGGATACCAAACATCAAGTCAGATTACAGAACATAGTGATATTGTGTTTCGAGAACTGTATGAAAAACTGCATTAAAAGTGAATTCTCCATATTTCAAGTTCTACTCAGCAGCAGGGAGGAAAATGCCCACAATCTTCAATCAATAGTGCCTTAGCTAGGAGTGTGATCTACAACAGAGACAGTCAAAGAAAGGAGCCACCATAGTGTATTTCCACGTTGATGCGTCGGGCCAGGAGGAGGACATAAATAAGATAAGTGGTTTAATGTTTTGTGGCATAAGTCCTTCCTGTATTTTACATGGTTGAGCTCCTTCTTTATGTCTATATAGGTTATATGTTTCTATGTTTTATGTTTTCTTTGGTCTTTTATGGTGATTTTGGAATACCTCTTAGGACGGTCCCAAAATCAAAATGTCGGTAAGGCTAGCATATAATTCTTTCTAAGTGAGGCCCAGGGAAAAGTGCTGTGTATTATAGCGCTCACTTCAAATTTATTATATCCAATTTCTATCTTAGTTGTGATGTCATGTTCTTGATTGTAGTTCATGGTTGGTGACTGTTTTTATATTTAGTTCTTCAGCATTATTGTTTGTAACTGCTGCTCTCATCTTACTATAATTTCATTGATACATATATTAATGTTGATTGCGTCTTTCTCTTGTCACTGTATAGTGGTAGCGATTATTTTATTTTCATAGCATTTGGTTTTCTTTCATTATCTACTTTTCTTTGCTCCCACTATTGTCACATATCGTCTTTGTTTGTACTGTTTTTACTCCAATCTTTATGATGATTTCATGATACCTGCGGTTGTATATATAAAATAGTATTCTATTTGTTTATTACTAATCTTCAAGCTCTAAAGAAGTACGATTTCTGATACTTCATAATTATTGTAGATAAGTATTTATAATTTCGGTTCAAGGAACCAGTAGTAATTGACGATTGTATAAGTGAGACTAAACATTAATAGTAAGAATGGCTACCTTACAACATTTTATCAAGATAGGACAAACTCTAGGAAAGGAAGGACAGGTTTTGGAAGAGTTTGCTTTCATGCAATTGAATGTGGCTGAAGAAAAAAGAAGAGAAAAAAAGATTAGCTGAAGAAAAAAAAAGATTAGATGATATGGCTAGAGACGAGAGGGCACGTGAGAACAAAAATTAGCTGAATTGGAACATGAACAGAAAATGGCAGCTATCGAACTTGAAAAATTAAAACTACAGCAACAAGATAACCTGAGTAATCTGGTAAGTTCTGGATCTGAGAAGAAGGACCACACATCTAATTTTAAGTTCTGCCTACCGAATTTTTCTCCAGGGGTAGATGACGTTTCATGCTTCCTACACCGTTTTGAGTCATTATGCATGGAATTTAATATTCCAAAAGCATCATGGGCAATTCGTTTAGAATCCCGGCTTGGCCCCCAATTAACTGTGGCGTTCTCAATGATATGTTCATAAAATAATCCAAGCATACGTCTAGTAGGTGTAACGCCAACAGTAAATCATCAAATAACTGCTCCAATGACAGATACAATACAAACTTTATTGTCGATACATTACTCCAATATAATAGATGTTCATCAAGTTAACACACTTGAATAGTGTCCCCACATAGGACTTACGCAGTCAATATATAACACCGTTTTTTACAGGAAAGGTTAGAGTTTGTATGCTCGATCATCCAATTTCAGATGTTGTTTTGGGAAACATTACAGGCATAAAGGACTGCTCAAAACAGGACATCTTGGACTGGGAATGTCATCATAGGATAGCTACAAATGCTGTCATTACTAGAGCACAACAAAGGGCTCAGACACAGAGCGAAAATGAGATGAACAATGATGAAATGCAGCTTTACCATGATAAGTAAAGAATCATTTAGTACGGTACAAAAAACAGATACCACATTGACAAAACTTTTTCATTTGGCAACGTCAGAAAATATTAAATGTACAAAAACATTGAGATATTGGTTCCAAATTAAAAATGATATCTTGATCCGGAACTTCGACGATTTCACAATAGTAAAGAAACAAATAATTGTGCCCACACCTTATCGACCTTTAGTCTTGAGACATGTCCACGATGCAAATTGCGCAGGTCCCATGTGTATCACGAGAACAAAGTATAGGATTTTAGCTCATTTTTACTGGCTGTGCATTTATAAGGACATTAAAATATTTTGTCGCTCATGTGTTACATGTCAACGAGTGGCGCGTAAGGGGGCTTACCATATGGCACCTATTCAGGCCACAGATGTTTCTGTGCGCCCCTTTTCTAAAATGGCAGTTGATATTATTGGTCCTGTCAGTCACATCAGCCAGAGGCCACAAATATGTCCTAACGTACATTGATATGTGCACAAGGTGGCCAGAAGCTATTCCTTTGAAGAATATTGCAATTAAGGATGTAGCTGATGCACTTTTTCTCATTTTTTGTCGCTTAGGATTTCCAGAGGAGATATTGTCCGATAGAGGTACAAAATTTGTATCTGAGGCAATGTCTAAGGTAATGAGCTTATTTTTGATTGAAAGATCTCTGAGTTTGATCTACCATCCGATGTCGAACGGCATGGTAGAGCATCTAAATTCCACATTAAAGCAACTGCTAGGCAAAGTATCTGACAAGCATCCTCAGGATTGGGATAGATTACTGCCAGCGGTACTGTTTGCTTATCGGGAGGTGCTGAATGAGCAAACAGGATTTTCACCATTTGAATTGATTTATGGGGCAAAACCTCGAGGACCCATGTCCATCTTCAAACAATTACTGCTCGGGTTGGAAAAAGATCCAGAAGTGAAATCTTCATATCAGTACATAGTAGATCTTAGAGAGAGACTAATCGACGCATGTCAGTTCGCAACGGAATCATCGGAGTTGGCAAAAGAAAAAGCACGTTCATTTTACAACAAACATAGGAAGTTACAAACATTAGCACCCGGAGATGAAGACTATGTGCTATTACCACAAAGGGAAAATCATTTATTAATCTCATGGAGTGGCCCGTACAGGGTCATCTCTAAAAGAACAGATGTGGATTATGTCATTGAGGTAAAAGGGAAAAATAAAACATTTCACATAAATATGCTTCAAAAATTTCATTCAAGACCTGATAATTTACAATTAGTCTTTGATTCTGTCCTGGAACCTACATGTCGTCTTGCTTCTATCACCATTATTAACGAAGAACAAACTTCTTTCCATGATGTTCCCTTATATTTACCACTCATTCCTCTTCAGCCTACAGAGATCTGGAAAGATGTTTCCATAAACAATGAACTTTCTTATAATCATCAAGATGAAGTTTGAAGTCTCTTACAGTCTTTTCCAGATGTACTTACTGACATTCCTGGAAGAACAAATATCATTTCTCATTCTATTAAACTTAGAGATGATCACTCTATCAGACTATGACCATATCCAATTCCATTGCACTTTCATGATCAAGTAGAAAAAGAACTTGACGATATGCTCCAACTTAACATCATATCTCCTTCTAATTCACCCTACACTTTTCCAATGGTCATCATTAGGAAGAAGGATAAATCAGTTCGAATTTGAATAGACGTTCGGCGACTTAGCAGTATTACAACTACTGATGCTGAGCCCATGCTGGTGCTGAAAGACTTACTGTCCCAACTCTCTGAGTCTACTTATTTCAGTAAATTGGATTTGTCAAAAGGGTATTGGCAAATTCCACTCACAGAAGAGTCAAAACCTTTCACAGCTTTTTCCACATCTAGAGCGTTGTTACAGTGGAACTACATGTGCTTTGGTCTGGTGAATTATCCAGCTACTTTTGTGCGTATGATGAGGATGATTTTGTCCAATAGATCTGATGTCATCACCTACATTGATGATATATGTCTCTTTCACAATTCTTGGGAAGAACATATTGCTGGTCTCAGGTCATTGCTCCAAACTCTACGGTTACATAATCTCACAGCAAAACCCTCCAAAATTCAGATAGGATTTCAAGAAATTACCTTCTTAGGACAGAGTCAGTCACGGCTGTCTGAAACCTGAGGATACTACTGTGTCACGTATCCTAAACCTCTCTATACCGACAACAAAGAAGCAAGTTCGCAGTCTTCTTGGTTTGGTGAATTTCCACCATAAGTTTATACCAAATTTTTCGTCCATCACGTCAATTTTATCCTCTTTAACTACAAGGGGCTCTCCTAGTAAAATCCTATGGAATGAACATTGCGACAGCATTACACCACATTAAAATTTGTTTTTCTAATGCACCTATTTTAAGATTGCCTAACATGCGTTTACCATTCATTCTCAGGACTGACGCATCTTCAGAAGTAATTGGTGGGTGCCTGATGCAAGACTTTCATGGAGCTATTCATCCAGTTTTATATGTTAGCCGAAAACTGAGTTCGACAGAATACAGATACCCCGCCATTGAAAGGGAATTGCTGGGTTTGGTATGGTGTATGACCAAGCTCCAGCGCTACTTACTGGGTGCACAGTTTGTCCTGCAAACTGACCACAAGGCATTAACATATTTGCAAACTGCCAAGTTTCCAAATCAGCGTGTAGCCAGATATGCTCTCCTTCTACAATCTTATGATTATAAGATTTTTCCTATAACAGGTAGCAGGAATGTTTTAGCCAACACATTATCCAGATGTGTTATACATGATTAGGACAGTAACGTGACATGAACAAAATACACAGAGTGATAGTTACACTGAGTGCGTACTTATGAACCTTATTATTTCGGAACTATGCTAATGGTGAAACTCGTGATTACTGCAAGAACATTTAGTTTCATTCATGGATTTTCTCTATTTACTTACAAGAGAACATTTTGGTAAATTATGGGACTGTATTGGTAATTATTATTTTTATATATTGCATTACATCCACTACTACACTTAGCTTATAATTGACATAATGTGTTTATTATGATTATATTTGACTTCAGTCATTGACGAAACAATATATGTCATGACTTAGACTGTCACGAGAGGGTTTGAAGATACATTATTGGCCATCCTTCTTGGAAAACCGGCAGTTTTCTCTTGAGGGGGGGGGGGGTAATAATGTTACACGTCTTGTGCACCTCAATGTTTTCATTAGTTTGAAACGCTGCGGCATTCAACTAGAGTGTCACGGGAATAGATTGTGAACTGAGTTGAGGGTGTGTGTGTATGTTTGCGAGTGTGATCTAGGGTAAGTCCGTGGAAAGAATGTAGGTCATGAATGGGAGGAAACTGTCAGGTGATGTTTGGCAGTGAGTGAGTGAGAGAAAGGGGACACAACTTACAAGGCAGTGTATTCAGCCGGAATGGCTAAGTGGGATGTGTAGTTTATTGGATTATATTCTATGTCTGCTGTATGATTCTACTTCATGAGGAATTAGCAATGTGTGTGATTGCTAGCTGAAATATTTAGTGAAAGGAAGTATATTTTTGCAGCTCTACTTCAGTCATTCATGAGTTAAATAATGATTTGTTAAACGACCCCTTTGCGGGCGCAAGACGGACAAACAGTTCGCTTCTTGAATTATATATTGACTGCATAAGTCCTATGTGTGGACACTATTCAAGTGTGTTAACTTGATGAACATCTATTATATTGGAGTAATGTATCGACAATAAAGTTTGTATTGTATCTGTCATTGGAGCAGTTATTTGATGATTTACTGTTGGCGTTACACCTACTAGACGTATGCTTGCATTATTTCATACAAGACGCCACCAGGCATGATGGCCATTGACTGCTTTGACGGTCGGCGGATATGGATCAAAGAAGAAGAAGAGTAAAGCAGTGTGAGCAGGAGAGACTAAAAATACTCATATCTGATGACTAAACAATATTCTATCTACCTATTCATGTATGACAATCTCAATCACGATGTACTGTCACATAAAAAAATAAATAAAAAACACTTTATAAATACAAACATCTGGTGACTAAACAACATTTTCTCTCATGAAGTAAGACAAAACCTTTCTGTTCTTGTTATGCCAAGCTCATAAAATTGACTTCCCTAATTTAACGAGGCATGCTGCACAGATCAAATTAAGGGGAGATAATGTTTAGTTACTCCTTAATAACTTTTCAGAAAATAAATAAATAAATCACCTCTATCACAAATTAAAAGATAATTTGACGCTGTTTAACTATTATAAAACAATGAAAATCTACACATGGATGGTACTTTGCATGAAATCTGTAAAATTATTTTAGCCCAATGAATAAAGATTAATTCACATACAGTAGTTTAAACTTCCCTCTTTTCTATTACAAAATCAGTGAATATTTCCACCACAGCAAAAGTTGTTGACCTGGCTTGAATAGAACAGATAGTTGCTGGGCAGCTAACATAAATGGGATGTAATTGATATGGTGGCTACTTCGCAGTAGTAGTGATTATAATTAGTTTTCATGCTCTTAAACCATGGTAAAGAAAATGTATTTCTCTGACACTCTTTCAAGGGAAGAGTGTTCAGGATTTCATTAATTTCAGATGAGAAATTGTTTAGGAAAGATGGTTTGTGGTCCCATACATCTGTCAGCTGAAAATGAGATTTTTTGTATTTAACTCTAGAGCTCACTAGGCCCAGACACTGAAGTCAAAAACTTTGGTCAAGAGAGAACTCATTTCATAGACCTAGCAGCGGTAGTTGCAAAGGCTTACCTTTGCCAAAATCTTGTTTTTTTAGCAACAAAGTACAACCAAGTTATTCTTTAGGGTAGTCTACATGAAGAGCTTCCATTTTCATCGATGACAAGAAACTTAGATCAGGGAAAGAAAGCTTTGGAACCCTGAGATAGTTCTATTCACACCACACAACCTTTTTCCACACCTGGATAAATCAGGAGTGACTGTGATTGCAGTCAGGAATCTAGTTACTGTAGGTAAAACCACCATGAACTAACAACTTCATAAAAGTCCTAATGATAAAAAATCAATAACTTTGTAGACCACTGAACTTAAATCAATTACTTAAAAGTCCCAACGATGAACTTTCAGTAACTGTGTAAACAAGATTGAACTGTATACAAATGACATTTTGTTTTTATCAGTAAAGGTTCATTGTAATTTTTTTTTCTGAAATCAAGATTAGTGTTATTGACTTTTCTTCGATGTTACTGTGATGTCTAATACATGTTTGTATTTAATCAACCAGGTTCTTTCCAATAATTAAGTACCATAAGAAACAGTGGCCTAGATACCTATTAGCTCTTACACTACTCAGAGGATTCTTGTGCAATTTGGGTACTTATTTCTATATTCACTTATTCTATCAGTCCATCTTCCATTGTAACCTGCCACTACGGGTACAAATCTATGCAGTTTCAGGGGTTCTATAAGAAGGCAAAAGATGGGGACAACTGCTTCAAAAATGGCACAGCTTCAGATGTGACTAAGGGCTTGCAATCTCATCATGTAAAACAGCCCACTTGAGAATTCATCACCACAAATGCTGTGATTGTCCCATGCTTCTTAAGAAGCATAGAAGGTACAATCCTTCATTCATGAGGAAATAAATGTATGAAACACTCTTTTACTGATAATTGTAAAAAAGGTTCTGCACTTAGCTACCCCTTTCCACAGAGCATGTCTCCAGACAACAGCTAGACTGGTAGCATGTGTCTTATTGAATGTGCTACTATTCCCACTTTAACTACAGGTCATGCTAGATTACAGATAAGTGTATCAAAGATGACAGTATCAATATGTTGTATGTGGTAGTTAAAGCTATAAGATCTCTTAAATGCTTGATTTCACCATGACTTGTTTTTAAACACTCCTCCAATAAATTAGCTATAGAAGAAAACAATGTTACAGAATGATCCAGAAGATCCATGGGGTGCCAAACATCTTGAAGTAACACAATAAAAACAGCACACGAGCCTACATTATATGCACCAGCATCCAGCCTCAACTGAGATGCTCCATTGCTTAAACAAGAAGCTTATTTACATATGTACCTTCATTTCTCCATACATCTGACTGTTTTACTTTATGCTCTTCTAATCTCTTCCTGCTAATGCCTGCAACTGTCTGGGAATTAATGTCTGAATCTTTCGAGAAGCCATTCCAATAACACTCCTTGATGACATGCAAAAAAAGTCAATACTGTTATCACAAGGTTCAATTTTGAGACTAACAACAAACTGAAGTGTTTGAAGTATGTTTGTATACACAACAAAGACTTCAGTAAAAACCTGGAAATAAATTCTCAGTGTCCACAAAGTTGATGTATAAATGTGCCTGACATTGAAGATTCTGAGTCTTGCTACCTGATCTGCATATGATTTTGTTGTTCAAAATGTGTTTGTTCTTCCATGAGTTTGTTTATTTAAAGCTTCTTTTACATGGTCTAGCATCACTGAGGTCAGAATTTTGTTTAGCCATTGCCAAGGTTTGTCTTCACAGTTGATGTAAATAATCAAACTGAATTTCTTAAGTAATTGAAATGTAACAAGCTGGCAAGGAAGAGAAACAAAGAAAAACAACACTGCAAAAATGGTACTATGTTTGTTGTTCGTCCATCACGGGTGATGAAGACCACTCTGTTCATCCAATTATTTAGGAATATGTTAGGTTAGTCTATGGGTACGAAGGTGACTGATGAGCCCGATGCGGGCCTGGAAAGATCTCGGACAGTGTGGGCAGGAAATGTTTGCTTCATGTGAAGGTTTTATTACACGGTCCTTTCTAGCTTGTCTCCGCTGTTCCTCTTCTGGATGATTCGCATGCCGCTGCTCTACAGTGGTGTACCCATATCTGAAAGAGCTAAAGGGGGGCGTGGGTTGCATTGTGGCCAAAAATCAAAAAGATAGTATCAAGGGATGGACATTTGTCTCGGAGCGCATTATGGTTGTACAACTAAAAGAAGGAGAAACCATAGTCAACCTGGTCATAGTGTATATGCCAAATGAGGATGAGAGAGCAGAGATCAAGGAGAAATTCTTCGAGCTGCTTCAAAAGACAGTGGATGACTGCCTAGATGAAATTATCATGCTCAGAGATTTCAATGCCAGAGTTGGAAATGACCATGCTAGATGAGGTGAAGTAATCAGAAGATATGGAGAAGATACTCTCAATGACAATGGAAAGTGACTCCTTAGATTCTCCAGTGAGCAGAATCTGATCATTACAAACACAAAGTTCCCCCATAAGTGCATACATGCATACACTAGATGTGAACCAACAAAGAATGAGAAGTCAGTGATCGACTATGCCATAGTTAGGAGGAGCTCATTCAAATATGTCAGAGATGCAAGAGTCTGGAGGGGGCCAGAGATTGGAAGTGATCACTACCTGCTTACAATCAAGAAACAACTGAAAGAGTTGCACAGCCTAGGAACTGCCCAAATTCATGCAAGAAACAAAGTAAACAAAAGGGAGAAATGAGCATTAAGACCTACAAGCTGAGAGAGCAAGAAATTAAGACCAGATATCAGGGGCTTATAGCTACAGTGGTGAGAAACACAGAAGAAATACCTGATGACTTGGAAACCCTCTGGCTCAAATTCAAGGACATCATAAAGACAGCTGCTGCAGAAGCATGTGGTGAAGTCCGACTTGGGAACAAGAGAAAGAGGACATCTTGGTGGACAGAGGAAGTCAAAGAGAAAATAAGAGACAAGAAAATGGCATGCAAACAATACTTAGGAGCTAAAAACACAGCAGGACAAATAGAGAAATATAGAGAATATGTGACACTCAGAACAGAAGCAAAGAACAAGGTGCTAGCAGCAAAACAAAAGTCCTGGGAAGAATTTGGAGAAAAGCTAGAAAAAGATGCACAAGAAAACCAGAAATTGTTCTATACGACCCTAAAGAACATGAGGAAAGAAAAACAATGCCCTCTCAAATTTATAAAGGACAAGCAAGGCAAACTGCTTACTGCCCCAAAGGAGGTAATGGAAAGATAGAAAGAATATTTCTCAGAACTTCTTGATGGTGAGCAAGGTCAAGCATCAGAAATGATAACCACTAGCACAGAAGAGAAAACCAATGGTGATGAAGATGACATAAAGATGGAAGAACTGAAGGCAGCACTGGAGAAAATAAAGATGGGTAAAGCAGCAGGGCATGATGGTATAACACCAGAAATGGTTAAGTACATGGGAGCATCAGGCAACCTATTACTCCTAAGGGTCCTACAGGCAGCGTGGTGCAACAAGGCCATACCAAAGGATTGGGAGATTGCCATCATAACACCGATTTTCAAAAAGCTTGACAATCGACAATGTGGAAACCACAGAGGCATATCCCTTCTCAGTGTCCCTGGTAAAATCTACTCTAGAATCCTAGAGCAGAGACTCTGATGCCTAGCTGAGCCACAATTGGATGAAGTCCAGTGCGGATTCCAAGCAAACCAAAGTACTCAAGACCTAATCTTCACACTCAGGCAGCTGAGTGAAAAGGCCCTTGAGTACAAGAGTGAGATCCATCTTTGTTTCATAGATCTGGAAAAGGCATTTGACAGGTCCCCTGGAGCAAACTTTGGGACTGTTTGGCAAGGAAGAACATTCCAGCACCTCTGATTCATGCTATACAGAGCTTCTACAAGTCTTGCAGAAATTATGTGAGGACAGCAAACTATAAGTCAGAAGAGTTCAGGACCACCACTAGTGTAAGACTAGGTGATATTTTATTACCTATCTTTTCATACTCCTCATGGACGATGTCATCAAGGCATGCAAGGAGAGAACAAGAAAGTATTCAGTGGGGTACTGGAAGATGAAACAGGTCTGCATTTCAGAGCTAGCATTTGCTGATGATGTTGCCCTGATTGCTAAATCAGAGACACATCTCCAATCCAATCTGCAAGTCTGGAAGGAAGAGCTGGAGAAGAGAGGGATGGTCATAAGCAGCTCTAAAACAAAATCCATGGTGATATCACGAGAAGAAAGAAGACATCAGATTAAGTTGGGAGAAGAGGTCCTGGAGCAGGTCGACCACTTTAAATATCTCGGAGCTATTATAGATGTGCCAGACAACGGAGGGCAGTCTAAGAGGAATTAGATGGACAACATTTTCTACACTGGAAGACCTGGAATATGCAGATGACATTGCACTACTCATGCATTCACATCAACACATTCAAGACAAAACCGATAGACTGAATAAGTATGGCCAGCAGGTTGGCCTGAACATCAATTTGAAGAAGACAGAGGTCATGACACTAAATGTGGGCAATCCTGAGCCAATAACAGTAAGGAACCAGAAGTTAGAACAGACAGACACATTTACTTACCTAGGATGCATAGTAACACCTGACGGCGGAACAAGCAAGGACATTAACAACAGAATGAATAAAGCGAGAACAGCCTTTGCTGTTCTCAACAACATTTGGAAGTCTTCCCAGTACAGCATAAACACTAAATTAAGACTGTATGAGAGCTGTGTACTTTCTGTGCTTCTCTATGGTGCGGAATGATGGAAAGTAACAGAGAAGGAAATGTCAAAACTGTCCTCCTTCCACACAATATGTCTAAGGAAAATTCTCTGAATCTTTTGGCCAAACACCATCAGCAACCAAGAACTACTTATTTGGAGTAACCAGGAGGACATGCACACCATCATAGATGGCAGACGCTGGAGTTGGGTTGGCCACGTCCTCAGAAGGGACCCTGATACCATTACAAGAACAGCTATGCTATGGACCCCTGAGGGAAAGCGAAAGAGAAGCCGACCAAAAAACAACTTGGCGGAGAACTGTGGAAGCTGAAATGCAAAGAATGAACCACAGTTGGGGCACTGTACGAAGGATGGCCGCCGACCGAGCAAAGTGGAATCAATTTGTTGCTGCCCTACAAAATGCCACCAGGCATGATGGCTGCTGACTGCTTTGATGGTTGGCGGTTATGGATCGAAGAAGAAGATTATAGACCAAAAGGGAGGCATCAAAGAAGAGTTGGCCACTCGAAAAGCAGCGGCTGGGAGACTTTTTCAGGCCATAAATCGAGAATTCCTCAGCAAGAAAGAGGTTGGTAAGAAAATGAAGATGGCTGTATATCGCTCCACCTATGTCCCAGTCTTGACATATGGATGTGAGTCATGGGCAATGACTACAACCCACAAAAGCCAGATACAAACCTCAGAAATGAAGTATCTGAGGAAGGTGGTTGAAGTAAGAAGAAGAGACATGGTCGCCAACCAGACGATACGTCAAGGCCTAAAATGCCACCCCCTGCAGACCCAAGTAGAAGAGTCCCAACTAAGATGGTTTGGCCATGTCTGCAGAATGGGAGAAGATCGGCTACCACGACAAGCATGGGAAACAAAGAGCCAAGGATCCAGACCCCCAGGACAACCCAGAGTCCGCTGGGAGGACAACATTAGACAATCTTTGAAGAACCAAGGACTAGAATGGAACCAGGCTAGGAGGAAGACAGCCGATAGGATAGTCTGGCGCTCTCTCTTCCAAACCTCTACACCTCACGGTAGAAGGGGAATGACTAAGTAAGTAAGTTATCCTAAATATGTGTTATTCCTTTTCAATGGAAATGTTTGCACACATTTCTTTTTAAAAAAAAACAGGAGTGATGTAATATAATACATTAAAATACGAAACTACACAGGTACAAGCATTAGGAAATAAAGTTGAATGGCGGCAAACAGATCAAGCGTTACTGTGTGCATTGTGATACTTATATGTGCGTGTGAAGAGGACGTAGTAAAGCTTATATACATACATAATAACATTACAGTAACAAGCTGGCAAGGAATAGATACAAAGAAAAACAACACTGGAAAAATGGTGCTATGTTTAGGACATAAGAGAGATAGAGGAAAAAAAACGGAGAAGGGAAATGGAGACAGACATGAAATGTATGCAAAGACATGGAAAAACAACTGAACAGATGGCATAGGACAGGAAGGCTTGATCTGAATTTGTTGAAAGCCTCTCACTCACTTCCTTTTCTAATCCAATTATAGCTAAATATAGCTTGACATTTTTTAGGCCCTGTTTAATTTCTTCAGTAAAAATGACTTTTTTTTTCTAGTTCTAGCACATGGCCACTACTACAGTCTGCTACTGGCCCAGTTTCCACAGACAACTTACTTAGTCGTTCCCCTTCTAACGTGATAACAACCATTTTTAAAAATTTCCTGTATACCAGTATGCAGCTGATTTCTTCTTCTTCTTCTTGCAATTGCATCTTTGATGTTTGCACCATCAGACAGTTCTCATGATGAATTCAACCATTGTCTGCAGTTCCTCTTTAGCTCCATACAGCTTTGAGTTTAGTGTTGAGTCATTGGGCTAGTATATCTTTCTTAACTGGTCATACAGAGGACAATCCTGTAGAACGTGCTCAGCAGTTTGTTCATTTAATCCACATGTGCACAGTGGTGAAGCAGACAATCATAGCTTGTACATGTGTTTATTCAGTTTGTTACACCCTGTCCTGATGCGAAAAATGGTGATCTGTCCCAGCCGGTCAAGAGTGAGGTAGTCTTTGTTGGGTTGATTCTGTTCTCTTCTGATAGCCTGGATAGCTCTCTTTTTCTCACAGTATGTGATTTCATTATCTTCTTGTTCACACTCTCCTCCCTTTTTGGCAACTTTATCTGTCTTTTCATTTCCACATACACTGCAATGGTATAATACCCACTGAAGTATGGTTCACTTTTTTAAGCTACCTTGCTTATTTCATTTCTCAGATGCAGGATTTTACCAACCTTGAGAGCTTGCAGTACAGAAAGTGCATCTTTGAGGATGACTACCTGGTGGCAGTCAGAGTTGGTGTTATAAATCATTTTTGCAGCTTGCTCTAGATCTTGAACTCTAGAGCTGTATAGTTGGAACAGAACGTACGAGTGGGAATATGCCTAGTCTCATAGTGGTTGTCAGGATATGAGATGAAGATATTGGGTCCTCCATTCTTAACGGAATTTGTTGCTGATCCATCCATGTAGGCATGTATCCATGATTGTTCAGGATAGCTTTCTTGGATCAAACCCAATGCTGCAGTTAATTTTTGCAGATCATTATACTCATATAAAAAAATGCCATACTGAAGTCAGATGTGTCGGCTAAAAGGCGCAAATATCGCAGCTTTGCTGTAAATGGACACAAAGCAACCAGCGTCCTTTTCAGGACCAATAAAGAAGAAGAAGATATCCAATTGTGAGACCACTGATTGATGTATTAGTTTGGAGAGTACTGCTGGCCTGTTCCAGTGGTACAGGGTATAGGGTGGGCTTCAGTGGTTTTGTCTTTATGGATAGGTCTTCTTGATGCTGTCTTTTAAGTCTTTTTCCCTGATGGACAAAGCTGCTACATTTTAGACATCCCAGTGCCAGATCATCTAGTCTTGCCTTCATTGGCTTTGTTGGCATACTGTTGTACTTTTCCATCTGGATCATATTTTTTGTATCTCTTCTATAGGACAATGTCTGTAATCTAGTAGGTTTTTGTATCTCTTCTATAGGACAATGTCTGTAATCTAGCAGCTTTTTGTATCTCTTCTATAGGACAATGTCTGTAATCTAGCAGCTTTTTGTGTCTCTTCTATAGGACAATGTTTGTAATCTATCAGCTTTTTGTATCTCTTCTATAGGACAATGTCTGTAATCTAGCAGCTTTTTGTATCTCTTCTATAGGACAATGTCTGTAATCTAGCAGCTTTTTGTATCTCTTCTATAGGACAATGTCTGTAATATAGCAGCTTTTTGTATCTCTTCTATAGGACAATGTCTGTAATCTAGTAGCTTTGTGCATCTCTGATATTGGCGTAGTTTTCATGGCTCGGTAGCTGATTTGATTATAAGCATTGTTTATTAAGGGTTTTCACTTAAATAAATCTGCCTTGTGTTGTAAGCAGTGCATGATCATTGAAGAAATTGGGTTTCTCCGATACAGGTTTCCTTCAAATTATTGTTGCGCAGGCTTTATAAAAGAAGTAAAAAGCATTGTGAAGGATGATGTCGGAGCTAGCCAAAGTTGGCCAAGTCATTATAAGGACAAGATGTCTATTTTATGCGTACTTTTTAATAATGTTCAAGACTGTGAAATCCCAAAGCAGACTGGGCCTCTCATTTATCAGTGGGATAATTAGTCAGATTTCAGGCTGTGACAATGTAACTGCTGTTTATGAAACTGGGAACAATAATGGAAATATGTGCAGTACAAGTAACTAGGGTCATGAAAGAAGGTACTGGATATATGATATCAGAAGTAATGCCTGAAATGCTCTGAAAATATTTTCTGTTGGATTTATTATTTCAAATTAAACCTTGGATTGTCCTGGCTTGATTTATTCCCTCAACCTATATTGTGTTAATCTGTATGTCAGCCCGTCTTAACAGAATCATAAAATATAAGCTGTCAGGTTACACAACACTTTGCATATTGTTAGAAACTTTGTGTTTCCTGTTATCATATGGTGTGTTTTTGCATACTACATGTTTGCCACCTCTTTAACTTTTTTCTTTTCCTTGTCACTACTTCCACTTTTTTCATTACTAACTTTCCCACAGGCTTCAAACACAAAGCTGTCTCATGAGATTTGCACTGGGCATAGCCACATCACATTCATTATAGAATGTGCACATGATTTTCTTTATTACCCACTCGTGGTATGTATAGTTGTATGAAATTAGTACCAATCAGCCATTTAAGTTAACTAATATGATATTCAACTGATCCTTCTTTCTTGTTTATTTATTGTCACAATAAAATTAACCTGCTTTAGTATATCACATTTCATATAATCCTAATGCATTTACTTTCTATTTTATTCCCCTCAATTTAAAAAAAAAACCAATTTTCCATCCTGCAACATCATCCTGACACATTAAGTTACTATGGTATATGGTAAGAATCTCCATTAACCCTTAACTAACAAGTCTAACCCGAATGGCAGTGGGGAGGGGAGAGGGTAAAGCACCTCAATCTTGCCTCCTGCCAAGTCACAATGTTTTAAAGATGTTTATATAGGCAGTTGCCCCAGTTCCCCCCACCCCCCTACCTTTCTAGGATTTGGTGAAACCTCCTAAACTTCAATATGTGATCAGTAAAATAAAAAAAACACCTACAACTCAATTCCTGCTTTTCACCAACATTTACATTTGAGTCAATTGTTTTGATATTCTTTGGTGCCTTGTAAACACTGAGTTTCTTACAAGCCATGAACTTTAGTTAACTGTATATAATTATGTTAGAATTTTAGATTAACAAATACCTAGTATAGATCCCCATAAATTCTGAAAAAGATCACTTAAAACTGTCCAAAATCAACTCTTTATGGGTGCAGCATATTGCAATATAGATCTTTCTTCTCTGAGCATTAACAGTATAACATACATCCTTGAAATTTTGACAGCATACATAGGGACAGTTTATGGAAAATACTGAGGGCTTATGGAATTCCAAGCTGCATAGTGTCAATCATAAAAAGCATTTATGCCAACTTTACGTGTAGTGTTGGGCAGAGTAACCTAACCTTCAAGGTGAAGACAGGAGTACGACAGGGATGCCCCTTATCAACCACTCTATTTTTAACAGTCATAGACTGGGTGATGCGCCAGACAACAGAGGGCAGTCCAAGAGGAATAAGATGGACTACATTTTCTACATTGGAAGATCTGGAATATGCAGATGACATTGCACTGCTGGCACATTCACATCAACACATCCAGGAAAAAATGGATAGACTTAATAAGTTTAGCCAGCAGGTGGGCTTGAACATCAATTTAAAGAAGTCAGAGGTCATGACGCTCAATGTGAGCAACCCTGAGCCCATATCAGTAAGGAATCAGCAACTGGTACAGACAGATACCTTCACATACCTAGGAAGCATAGTAACACCAGACGGTGGGGCAGGCAAAGACATCAACATCAGAATGAATAAAGCAAGAACAGCCTTCTTTAGGAGTTATCAGAAGATATGGAGAAGATACTCTCAATGACAATGGAAAGCGACTCCTTAGATTCTGCAGTGAGCAGAATCTGATCATTACAAACACAAAGTTCCCCCATAAGTGCATACATGCATACACTAGATGTGAACCAACAAAGAATGAGAAGTCAGTGATCGACTATGCCATAGTTCGGAGAAGCTCATTCAAATATGTCCGAGATGCTAGAGTCTGGAGGGGGCCAGAGATTGGAAGTGATCACTACCTGCTAACAATCAAAAGAACAACTGAAAGAGTTGCTCAGCCTAGGAACTGCCCAACATCACACAAGAAACCAAGTAAACGAGCAGGAGAAATGAGCATTAGGACCTACAAGCTGAGAGAGCCAGAAATTAAGACCAGATATCAGGGGCTTATTGCTGCAGCGGTGAGCAACACAGAAGAACGACCTGATGACTTGGAAACCCTCTGGATTAAATTCAAGGATATCATAAAGACAGCTGCTGCAGAAGCATGCGGTGAAGTCCGACTTGGGAACAAGAGAAAGAGGACACCTTGGTGGACAGAGGAAGTCAAAGAGAAAATAAGAGAGAAGAAAATGGCATGGAAACAATACTTAGGAGCTCAAAACACAACAGGACAAATGGAAAAATATAGAGAATATGTGACACTCAGAACAGAAGCAAAGAACAAAGTGCTAGCAGCAAAACAGAAGTCCTGGGAAGAATTTGGAGAAAAGCTAGAAAAAGATGCACAAGAAAACCAGAAATTGTTCTATAAGACCCTAAAGAACATGAGGAAGGAAAAACAATGCCCTCTTAAATTTATAAAGGACAAGCAAGGCAAATTGCTTACTGCCCCGAAGGAAGTAATGAGAAGATGGAAAGAATATTTCTCAGAACTCCTGGATGGTGAGCATGGTGAAGCATCTGAAATGATAAACACTAGCACAGAAGAGAAAACCAATGATGGTGAAGATGACATAAAGATGGAAGAACTGAAGGCAGCACTGGAGAAAATCAAGATGGGCAAAGCAGCAGGGCATGATGGTATAACACCAGAAATGGTTAAGTTCATGGGAGCATCAGGCGACCTATTACTCTTAAGGGTTTTACAGGCAGCGTGGTACAACAAGACCATACCAAAGGATTGGGAGATTGCCATCATAACACCAATTTTCAAAAAGGGTGACAATCGACAGTGTGGAAACCATAGAGGCATATCCCTTCTCAGTGTCCCTGGTAAAATCTACTCTAGAATCCTAGAGCAGAGACTCCGACGCCTAGCTGAGCCACAATTGGATGAGGTCTAGTGCAGATTTCGAGCAAACCGAAGTACTCAAGACCTAATCTTCACACTCAGACAGCTGAGTGAAAAGGCCCTTGAGTATAAGAGTGAGATGCATCTTTGTTTCATAGATCTGGAAAAGGCGTTTGACAGGGTCCCCTGGAGCAAACTTTGGGACTGTTTGGCAAGGAAGAATATTCCAGCACCTCTGATTCATGCTATACAGAGCTTCTACAAGTCTTGCAGAAATTATGTGAGGACAGCAAACCATAAGTCGGAAGAGTTCAGGACCACCACTGGTGTAAGACAAGGTGATATCCTATCACCTTACCTCTTCATACTCCTTATGGACGATGTCATCAAGGCATGTAAGGAGAGAACAAGAAAGTATTCAGTGGGGTACTGGAAGATGAGACAGGTCTATATTTCGGAGCTGGCATTTGCTGATGATGTTGCCCTGATTGCTAAATCAGAGGCGCATCTCCAATCCAACCTGCAAGTCTGGAAGGAAGAGCTGGAGAAGAGAGGGATGGTCATAAGCAGCTCTAAAACAAAATCCATGGTGATATCACAAGAAGAAAGAAAACATCAGATTAAGCTGGGAGAACAGGTCCTGGAGCAGGTCGACCACTTTAAATACCTCGGAGCTATTATAGACCGAAAGGGAGGCATCAAAGAAGAGTTGGCCACTCGAAAAGCAGCAGCTGGGAGACTTTTTCAGGCCATAAATCGAGGATTCCTCAGCAAGAGAGAGGTTGGTAAGAAAACGAAGATGGCTGTATACCGCTCCACCTATGTCCCAGTCTTGACATACGGATGCGAGTCATGGGCAATGACTACAACCCATAAAAGCCAGATCCAAACCTCAGAAATGAGGTATCTGAGGAAGGTGGTTGAAGTAACAAGAAGAGACATGGTACGCAACCAGACAATACGTCAAGGCCTTAAATCCTACCCCCTGCAGACCCAAGTAGAACAGTCCCAATTAAGATGGTTTGGCCATGTCTGCAGAATGGGAGAAGATCGGATACCACGACAAGCATGGGAAACAAAGAGCCAAGGATCCAGACCCCGAGGACGACCCAGAGTCTGCTGGGAGGACAACATTAGACAATCTTTGAAGGATCGAGGACTAGAATGGAACCAGGCCAGGAGGAAGACAGCTGATAGGATAATCTGGCGCTCTCTCTTCCAAACCTCTACACCTCACGGTAGAAGGGGAACGACTAAGTAAGTAAGTAACATCTGGAAGTCCTCCCAATACAGCACAAAATTAAGATTATACCAGAGTTGCATGCTTTCTGTGCTTCTCTATGGTGCGGAATGCTGGAGAGTAACAGAGAAGGAAATGTCAAAATTGTCCTCTTTTCACACAACATGCCTAAGAAAAATTCACCGCATCTTTCAGCCGAATACCATCACCAACCAAGATCTGCTTACTCGTAGCAAGAGGACATGCACACCATCATAGCTGGCAGACGCTGGAGCTGGGTTGGTCATGTCCTCAGAAGAGACCCCGATGCCATCACAAGAACAGCTATGCTTTGGACCCCTGAAGGAAAGTGAAAGAGAGGCCGACCAAAAACAACTTGGCGGAGGACTGTGGAGGCTGAGATGCAAAGAATGAACCAGAGTTGGGGCACTGTACGAAGGATGGCCACCGACCGTGCAAAGTGGAATCAATTTGTTGTTGCCCTACAAGACGCCACTAGGCGTGATGGCCACTGACTGCTTTGAAGGTCGGTGGTTAAGGATCAAAGAAGAAGAAGATACATCACTGAAAGCCACAATATTATTAAAGCTTCCAAACAATGTTACAAAAAGTGTACATACCTTAACATCTGTTTCCTGCTTTATTTCCACAAACAGACTTGTGACATTAGCTTCCACATTTCTTCCAGCCTGAAAGCAATGTTGTTTTCAAATCTCATTTATATGATAATGAATTTCTGCAATAATTTTTACCAAACAAGTCCATTTTTAAAAAGATCACAGTGGATCACTGGTGCTGATAATGATGATTGTATAATTATAAATAGTTGGTCAGTGACATACTGTTCCAAAGATCATACTAAATACGCTTTTGACTCAAATAATTTGAAGATCAATTTTTTTTTTTTTAACCCTGATTATTTCTTATACAGGTGTGAAACCCATAATCCGAAAATCCGCAAACCAAGATAAACTGAAAATTGAAAAGTTTTTTGGCTGACTTTTGGGCATATTGCAATATAAATGTTTGAGCATTAACAGTATACCATACATCCTTAAAAGCCACAATATTATTAAAGCTTCCAAACAATGTTACAAAGAGTGTACATACCTTAACATCTGTTTCCTGCTTTATTTCTGCAAACAGACTTGTGACTTTAGCTTCCACACTTCTTCCAGTCTGAAAGCAATGTTGTTTTCAAATTTCATTTATATGATAATGAATTTCTGGAATAATTTTGACCAAACAAGTCCATTTTTAAAAAGATTACAGTGGATCACTGGTGCTGATATGGATGATTGTATAATTATAAATAGTTGGTCAGTGACATACTGTTCCAAAGATCATACTAAATACACTTTTGACTCAAATAATTTGAAGATCAATACTTTTTTTTTTTTTTTAACCCTGATTATTTCTTACACAGGTGTGTAACTCATACTCTGAACATCTGCAAACAAAGATAGACCAAAAACTGAAAAGCTTTTGGCTTACATTTGGGCTATTTAAGTTCCCCCCCCCCCCCCCCCCCCCCCAAAAAAAAAATTATTATTATTTGTAAATGGTATCTGCAGGGAACCAAACACACACACAATGTTTAGTTTATCACATTTCGTCCTCTTGAAGCGTAAGTGCAGTACAAGCTGATGCATGTGCTATAATGTGATATAAATTTTCAAATACAACTATTTAGTTGTGTCTAGGCACCACTTTCTGCCATGTGTGAATATTTCTGAGCTTATTCTGTCATTTTGAGTGTGGATATTTGTGAGCTTATTTCATGACTTAAACTTTGTGAGTTTAATTTCATTGTAAAAATGTCAAAAAGAGCTTCTGTGGGTAACAGTAGGAATAAGAAAAGAAAGCATTTGTCATTATCAATAGTGCAGAAGGTAGAGTTATTGCAGAAGCTTTATCATGGTGTCCCTAAGCATTGTCTTGCTGAAGAATATGCAGTAGGAACTACCACAGCATATCAGTAGGAACTACCACAGCATATGACACAAGGAAATGCAGACAAGCTGCTGAAGTTTTACATGGACAGTGATGACCAAATACTAATATCAGATCAGAAAACTTTGCACAGAAGAAAAAATTGAGAAGTTTTGGCAGTTTATGGAATTACAGAAAAACTGCTTAGACAGAAACCATTGTTAATGAGACAGATGACACTGGGTAAAATCTACAGTAAGGCCATCTGTCTTACTGCCTATTCATGAGCTGAAAATCCTGCTCTGGTCCATCAACGGATGTCTGACACCAAGCTGATGATGGTGATTAGAGCATTGAATGTACATGTGCAGGTATTTCATCATCTCAACCCGTAACCCGTCATGGGGTGCCATGGTGGAAGCATCAGCAGACAGGGTCCTCCACTGCTCTCTGTCCTCAGCAATGCGTACAAGTGTGGAAAAACCGTGTCCTGCCCATTCTTTGATGTTATCAGCCCAGGATTTTCTTTGCCTTCCTCTTCTCCGTTTACCTTCGACTGTTCCCTGGAGGATCGTTTTCGAAAGGGAGTCATGACAAGTTACATGCCCAAACCAGGCAAGCTTTCGACGTTTCACTACTGACAAAAGTGGTTCTTGGTGGCCTGCATAGGTGTTTATTTTCTCTCTAACATAGACATTTGTTTTGTGCTCTTTATAGCAAATGCGCAAAATTCGGTAACAACGTTTATGTTTGAAGTTTAAAAAAAATATTTTTCTGATCAATAAATTGTACTCCATAATTTAAGTGGGGCGATTTTTGGGCTACTTAGGGTGATATTTTGGGCAACTTTGGGCAACTTCTGGTGATATTTTGGGCACATTCCAAAACTAAAACATGGCCCTCCCTTAGCATTTTGCATTCTGGGTGTTGAGAACTAATTTGGGGTGTGAAGAAGCTTGGATATTTTGTTTATTTTGATATCAAAGTTTTTGCACCTCGAAACATCCTCTCAACGATGAATACATGTTCACATACCATTGTTATTGATGATTGTTGATGTTTTAACACAGATGAGAAGGGCTCATAGTAGTGTTCATAAATAGTCATGTCAATGCGGCTCATGAATCCGTGGTTAAACTGTTCACAATGATAGTGTATTTATTTTGACAACGGTGGTAGAACAACGGGACAGTCAGTGTGATTTTTGCTTTTGAGCGAGCTAGAGGCATTTTGCCCTCTGGAGGTGTGTGTGTGGCCCATGCCATTCTATTCATGTATGTGGAATAATTATTGATTATGTATATGTCAATGTGAGAATTCTATTGGAGTTTGATAAATACATGTAAGCTCAAGGTAGGAGCTGTGTAATTCAACCAGTGATGGCTGATTGCAGAATGTTTGTTCTTAAGAGAACAGTTAAATATAAATGAAGTACATTATCTTCATAGAAACCATGAGTTCTTATTGTATGGGACATGTCTGGTGACAGACCTATTAATGACGAGATAGGATTTGGGTTAGGATTAGGGTTTGTGTTAGCGTTAGTGTTAACCATAATACTAACCCTAATTCTAACCCTAATCCTAACCCTAAGCGCTATGAAACAACACCTAACTACATATATTCACTGCAGAGCAAAAAGGTACGAAAGATAGGAAATTACCCAAAATTCATTACATATTTTCCTAGAAAGCACCAGTAGGATTTTTGAAGTGCCAAATGTTTATATTGGCTAACATTGACGTATATTTTGTAAACTGTTTTGGAATGTGTCTTATGATGAAGTATCATGTATTATGTGAATAAATTGTAAATGTTCAGGCATCCGAGAATATTTTATCTAAGTGTGGTGCCCCAGATGTGTTGTGCAGTTTGTAATATCATGGGCATTGTCTAGTTTCACAGAACACCTCCTAACACACCATCAAGTCAAGAGAAGCCATCACCAAACAACAAGAAGCACTACAGACCACTCAATAACACAACATAGGAAGATTCACACCACCTTCTCAACATTAAAGTTTAGTAAAGAACCCCGTGACATTAGTGGAGGTACTCTATCCCACTTAATAATTGTCCGCAACACTGGGTTACCAACCTGTTTTGTTAAATGTGTTACTCGGCCTTTTATATGCTCTACATTATAGTTTTGTTAAAAATAAAACCTTTTTTTAATGAGTGAGGGTGGTAAATCATAAGTCAGAAGAGTTCAGGACCACTACTGGTGTCAGACAAGGTGATATCCTGTCATCTCACCTTTTCAAACTCCTCATGGACCATGTCACCAAAACATGTAAGGACAGGACCAACAAGTATTCAGCAAGGTACTGGAAGATGATACAGGTCTGTATTTCAGAGCTAGCATTAGCCGACAATGTTGACCTGATTGCTAAATCAGAGGCACATCTTCAACCCAACCTACAAGTCTGGAAGGAAGAGCTGGAGATGAGATGGATGGTCATCAGCAGCTCCAAAACAAAAACCATGGTGACATCACAAGAGGAAAGAAGGTTTCAGATTAACTCTTTAAGTCCCAATCGACTTTATAAAGGCTCAGGGGTTAGACGCGCTTGGCCCAATCGACTTTAAAAAGCCTTTAGTATTTGTGCCTCTGTTTGAGACTGTTTCTAATTATAACTACCCACAAAGTCATTTCCGACTGCAAGTACATTCTTTTAAATACCGCACATGTTTAAGAGTGAACGTGTTTCTGTTTTGAGATATTTATTTTAGATTTTTAAAGCGATTTTTTAAAGCGCATATCCTCAATTTTACCTTCAATAACTAATCATTTTTTTAAGCGCATATCCTCCATTTTACCTTGAATAACTAATCATTTTTCAATGAAAGCTTTTATACTTGTAGCACAAGAGTAAAGTACATCCAATTACCTTCAGTTTCATATACAACAACAAAGTTATTTATGCATATGAACATTAAAAAAAATTATTTCCAAACAACAACAATAAAAACGCACTGGGGTGGCCATTTTTGCTTGGGCCAAACCCACTTTTTTGCTTGGGACTGAAAGAGTTAAGCTAGGAGAACAGATCCTGGAGCAGGTCAACCAGTTTAAGTACCTCAAAGCTGTTATAGACTGGAAAGGAGGCATCAAAGAAGAGTTAGCTACCTGAAGAGCAGCAGCTGGGAGATTTTTTCAGGCCATAAACCAAGGATTTTTCAGCAAAAGTTAGCAAGCAAGAAAGAAGATGGCTGTATAACGCCCCGCCTATCTTGACATATGGATGCAAGTCATGGGCAATTACTACAACCCACAAAAAAGCCCAGATTCCATTGTTAGAAATGAGGTATCTGAGGGAGATGGTAAAGTGACAAGAAGCGATATGGTCTGCAACCAGAGGATATGGCAAGGCTTCAAAACCCTGCCACTGCAGACTCAAGTAGAACAGTCTCAACTGCAGAAAGGAAGAAGATTGGCTACTATGACAAGTATGGGAAACTAAAAGCCAGGGATGACCAAGTCCACAGGAAGGACAAGATTAAACAATCTCGGAATGACTGAGGACTGGATTAGAACCAGGCTAGAAGGAAGACAGCTGATAGGATAGTATGGTGCGCCCTCCTCCAAACCTCTACACCTCATGACAGAAGAGGGATGACAAAGTAAGCAAGTAATAAGTGAGTCACAAAAATTGGTTGTTGCTCTTCACCCTATTAGTTAATAAAAAAACGCACCTATGGTGCCACAAAGGTCAAGGACCCTTGTTATAGAGATTTGCTTTTTATTTTTTCAATAAACAATGTGTCAGGTTCCATTCCTGGGCTTTTCCCTACCCTCATTTCCAATATTTCTGTGACCACAGTTCCTATCTCTCCCTTGGGTCCACATATGTTTAATACCTTTCACACTAGCAGTTAACAAACCCTAACCTTAAAATAACTTCTCAAATTAAAAAAGAAAATGAGAATAAAAATGACAGAACACTCTTGACTCACTCTCACTGACCAGAGATATGAGTAAATCACAGTTAGACAAGATTTTAACTCTTAGACAGGAGCAATGCTAACAGTGTTGGTTCATTTATACACCTGTACTTCAGCAATGATGACAGAAAAGAATTAAGTTATTAATAATAATTTAGAATTTCTTCTTCCTTTTAATCTAGTTCAGGAGTTTGCAACTGGTCAATCATAATTTATTGGTAGAACACAGGTGATGACTCGGTAGATCTTTAAGTGATGAAGGAAATAAAAATAACAGAAAGAAAAACTAAAGAGGAATGATAATTCTAGACTAACCCTATGGACTCTTAATCTCTCAAGCATGATCCAGTTAAAGATTTTCCCTGACACTGATAGTAACATTCATCATGATCCAGTTAAAGATTTTTCCTGACACTGATAGTGACATTCATCATTATCCAGTTAAAGATTTTCCCTGACACTGATAGTGACATTCATCATCATCATACTTCAGCTGTCCAAGAAGCATACACCTTCAACAAACTTATGCTAAGTCTTCCTTTCTTGTGCCATCAGCTCACATCCTACTATGTCTTCCTCATGTCTGTCTCCAGTTCTCTTCTCCATGTGCTCATTGGTCTCCCTCTACCTCTCTCTCCCTGGGGACTATGGAACAAGGACTGGCCTGGTATTGCTATCAACAGGTTTTCTCAATGTGTGCTGTGTCCATCTCCAGTGTCTTCTTCTCATCTCTTGTACCACTGGTAGTTGTTTAGTTCTTGTCATCTCTTGTACCACTGGTAGTTGTTTGGTTCTTGTCATCTCTTGTACCACTGGTAGTTGTTTGGTTCTTGTCATCTCTTGTACCACTGGTTGTTGTTTGGTTCTTGTCATCTCTTGTACCACTGGTAGTTGTTTGGTTCTTGTCATCTCTTGTACCACTGGTAGTTGTTTGGTTCTTGTCATCTCTTGTACCACTGGTAGTTGTTTGGTTCTTGTCATCTCTTGTACCACTGGTAGTTGTTTGGTTCTTGTCATCTCTTGTACCACTGGTTGTTGTTTGGTTCTTGTCATCTCTTGTACAACTGGTAGTTGTTTGGTTCTTGTCATCTCTTGTACCACTGGTAGTTGTTTGGTTCTTGTCATCTCTTGTACCACTGGTAGTTGTTTGGTTCTTGTCATCTCTTGTACCACTGGTAGTTGTTTGGTTCTTGTCATCTCTTGTACCACTGGTAGTTGTTTGGTTCTTGTCATCCGTTCCGCAAGGTGATCTGGTCATACCACTTCAATCATTCTATTCTATGCAAGCACCCATTTATGAAAGTCTAGCTTTTTTGGTTGTTGTCTTTGTTTTCTCCAGGTTTCAGAGTCATGCCGTACTGGCTTGACATTGAACTGAAGATTTTTTTGCTCTCCACATATTTCCCAATGCAATGAAAGCTCCTCTAGCTTTTTGTATTTTTATTTTGGTATCACCGTCAGTCTCTCCCACTTGGTCTACATTGCAGCCAAGGTTTATGTATGATCTTGAAGGGGCATTTCTTCAAGTGCAATACTGTTATCATTTGCTGCATTTATTATCATTATCTTTCTTTTCTCCCTGTGTATATTCAAACCTACTTGCTGTAAAGTCACACCAAGCACTTTCATTGTCTTGCATCTGATTATGGCTATGGGACTGGAGAGCCAGGCCATCTGATAAATCTACATTATCAAGTTGTTTAGTCACTGGATACCATTTCTGTTGACTAAAGTTGTTGGTTGAGGTCAATGTTTTCATAATTTAATCTATAGCCAATAGGAAGAGAAATGGTGACAGGAAGCATCCCTGTCACACTTCATCTCTTATCCCAAATAGTTTTGTAAAACTTTCTCCATGAAGAGCTCTGCACATTGTGTCTTCATGTTTTCTTTATTAAGTTAATGATCTTCAGGGGGACTCTATAATGTCTCACCAATTTCTGAAGTGGTTGTCTGTCCACACTGTCAAGTGCATCGTCATAGTCCACAAAAACCTATGTAAAGAGGCAAGTTTCATTTCAGACTTTGTTCCACTATTATTCTCAATGTGGCAGTCTGGTCTGTACAGGATCTGTTTTCCTTAAAACCTGTTTGTTAATCTCTCTGCTGTCTATCTATGAACTCTTTTAATCTCTGAAGGATGATCCTGTTTAATATTTTTTATGGCACTGATAGTAATATTGTTCGTATGTAATTTTTGTGCTCTTGTAAATCTTAAGCAGCTTGACCGGATAACCTTCCTTCCTTCTGCTGGTATTTGATGTAAACATTATTCCTCTGTAATTTGTGAACTCTTGTAAATTTCAAATAGGTTAACTTGATTTGATCAGAAATCTTTCTTTATGTTTTATCTTGATGCCTTTGTCTATTCCAATGGGTCTGTAATCTGGGGTGAGAAATCCAGTAGGGGCTTCTCTGCTAGGGTACTGGTCTGAGCATAGCGGGGCTTACAAGATAACAACTTCCAGTATGAGAATGGAGGTCGATGCATTTACTGCAGCCTTAAGGTGGATAACTGAAACTTCATTAACAATGGCTATCATTGTGTCTGACTCTCAGTCCAATGCTTCGAAAGGTTCAAAGTGGTTGGTTGCATCATGAACAGAAAACATTTATAGAAGCTTCCAGTCTACAAGAGCTGGTGTGGATATACTGTCCTGGTCATGCTAGTGTATGTGGTAATGAAAGAGCTGACAGACTAGCATCAAGAGCACCCATAGAGGGGACATTAGATATGGATAAGGGAGATATGCTGAGAGCAATTTATGATTGCCTGTTGGAGAATGACACTGCAATAGATGAATCATCAAGGTTAAGACTGTTGGAATTTTGCATCAAACGTAAAGCTAGTAGAGATGGACGTATGAGAAGAAGCATCCGTTGTGTTTACAACCAGTGAGCTACAGGAACAGTTAGCATTCACATTCAACATATACTGATGGAGACTGAGCACCTATGGGTTTGCCCAGAGTGCAATGATGTCAATTCTTTATAACAATAACAATGTTTTGTGAGAATTTCTTCTCCCTCAAAGATGGTCAGGTATTACTTGTAGCTCTAGATGCTCCATAACAGATGAGGTAAATCCACTGAAACCATCTTTAACATAATTCTTTTTTTCTGTAGAAGCTAATTTAGTTCATAACTGTTCAAGATTATTTTTTTCCCCTTCCTTTCATTGATTTGTGTGTGGTAAGAATCTGTGTAAACTTTTGACTGAAAAACGTCTAACTTGAACGGCAGTAGGGAGGGGAAGTTGTAAGGCACCTCAACCGTGCCAGCTGTCAAAAGTCAAAAAGTTTAAAAGATATTTGTTTAGACATGCAACTGCCCCCCCACCCCCCCCCCCCCCCCCCCACCCCCCCCAGTTTTTAAACGGAACCAGCCTAACTTCCAATTATGTGACCAGTAAAATTAAAAAAAACCAGTAAATTAAATTCCTGCTTTTCTCTTACAATTACAATTGGGACATTTGTTTTAATATTCTTTGGTGCCTGATTTTAAAAAAACTTAGTTTCCTACAAGTCACAAACGTTAGTTGTTAAGTAAATATATATAATTAGGCTTAACTAAGACTTCAGTGAACAAATTCCCATTATAGATCAAGATAAATTATGAAAAATGATCATGTAAAAATTGTTCAAAAATCATTTCTTTACATGAACAGGAAATTTGCAAAAACATTCTTTTTTTTTTCCTCACAAAATTTTAACACTATACCATGGACACACCTTTATAGTCTAAACAACATTTGGAAGTCCTCTCAGTATAGCACAAGCTTAAATTATATCAGAGCTGTGTGCTTTCCGTTCTTCTCTATGTGCAGAAATGCTGGAGAGTAAAAAAGAAGGAAAATGTCAAAACTGTCCTCTTTTCACACAACTGGCTAAGAAAAATTATCTAATCCTTTTGGCCGAATACCATCACCAAACCAAGATCTGCTTACTCAGAGCAGCAAGAGAGAACATGCCATACCATCATAGCTGGCAGACGCTGAGTTTTGGTTGCCATGTCCCCTCAGAAGAGACCCTGATGCCATCTCATGTACAGCTATGGCTAAAATGGGACCCCTGAAAGTATAACAAAAGAGATTGCCCGACCAAAAACAACCTGGCGGAGTACTGTGAAGCTTGAGATTGCATAGAAATAAACCATAGTAGAGGCACTGTACAAAGGTTTGAAAGA